>VZSZ01001936.1:70088-132656 GCA_013398815.1 Ibidorhyncha struthersii
AATATATGAACAATCATAGAATGGTTAGAGTTGGAAGTGGTCTTAAAGATCATCTAGTTCCAACCCCTCTGCCATAGGCAGGGACACCTCCCGCTAGACCAGGTTTCTCCAAGCCCCGTCCAAGCTGGCCTTGAACACCTCCAGGGATGGGACATCCACAACTTCTCTGGACAACCTGTGCCAGTGTCTCATCACCCACAGAGTAAAAAATTTCTTCCTAATATCAAATCTAAATCTCCCCTTTCAGTTTAAAACCATTACCCCTTGTCTTATCACTGCACTCCCTGATAAAGAGTCCCTCCCCATATTCATCCCACATACCCCCACATGCAATAGGTCAAAGTCATTTGGAAAATATGATAATTCAGGCATCGGTAATCAGGTATGGGGCTTGGCCTGATCTGCAGCTTGTTTACATACAGCTGACTCCTTTTAATCCCCTTTTCCACATATCTTTCCATTCCACACACTCTTATATCTATGACTGCCATCTTCACTTTTGTCCTCTGTGCTCTTTTTCTTTATTTTTCATCTTCGTGTGCGTGTGCGTCTTGTTTCTCTCTTTTCAAAAAATTTCTTTGTGGCTCTCTTCTGCCTTTAGGGGATATTAGAAACATGATCCTCAATTACAGTTATTTTGAATTTATTGGCTTGATTACAAAGTGATAAGAGGCATGGAACCTGAGCACCAGAGGGAAAATCACAGAATAAGAATAATCATAGAATAATTTAGGGTCGAAGGAACCTCTCGGAAACAGTCTGTCCAAGCTCCTTTTCAAAGCAGTGCTGTATTCAGAGTTAAATCATGTTTCTCAGGGACCCATCCAGTCAAATACTGAAAATCTCCAAGGACGTAGCTTCCACAACCTCTCTGGGAACTGTTCCAAAGTTTATCTAGTTTCATTGTGGAAACCAAAGCTGATTTCAATGGGGATGGTTTTGGTTTTGTTTCTGTTCATTTTTTTTTGCCCAACCTCATTTTAATAGTATTTTTAAAAGTGTGAGAAAAAAATGGCTTTTCACCAAAAAACCAAAGAACTTCAGTATTTGTGATAATATATTATGACATGTCCTGTAGAGAGAAATAAAACTCTGAAACACGATTCCAGTAAGAGGTTTTAATCTGTTTTGTCATTTAAAACAGAATTTTTAATTTCTAATCTACACTTATATATTATATTGTGTAGATACATAAGTGTGTATATGTATGTGTATATATGTCAGAATTTTTAAAGAGAGATAGACAGTTCCTGGGGATTGCTGAAGGATTTAAATTAGCCAAATAGCAGTTTCCAGTGATTGCATTATGTCCATACTTATATCTTTTGAATTTGAGTTTATTTTATTATTCATTGATTTAAAAAACTCTTCATTCCCTTTTCTTCAATAACTTGTGTTAGGGAATCTTTGCAAGCAGGTTTCTTCAAGCTATATAAAAATGACTTATTTTTTTTTAAGGAATGGATTAAAGTAACTACTGGTAAATATAAGTACAGTTTTTATTTTGATAACATTTTCTGTGAGAAATTCAGATTTATTTTTCAAGTATTTATTTTAGATATTTATGTGGACTCCATTATGACAGCTCCTAAGTGCATTTAACCCTCCAGGTTTATTTCGACAATACCTTTTGGATGCTCAGATACTACCCTTTCACAAGCAGGCTGGGGAGGTGAAGTGAACACAGTCAAAAGACATTTCTAGGACAAATGAACCGGTGTGCAGACTCTGCTGAACAAGTGCCAGTGGGACTGCCTTAAATCTAAGCCCAAGATGGTTATTTCAGCTTGCGTATAATGTCTGCTAATATGATTAGGGTGATTCAAGAAGTCTGTTCCCTACTCAGGACGCACAGTGTCCTGATAAAATTTGCTAAGAGAAACCATGTGTTAGAACATGAGACTAAGGTAAAAAATGGTATTATCTGGGTTTCTCTTTAGTGGTATAAAGATATGTTTTGCACCGTGCTCTACCATGTAGTGTTGATGCATCCTTAACACCTTCCCAACACATCAGATAGATGTTTGCAGTGGACCTGGAAGCTAGACACAAGCCTTCTAAGAACCAGGTTCAAACCCTATTTAACTGGTCCATCAGACATGGCCATCTCTGCTTTGTAGTTTGATGTTCACGTTCTGGAATGATTGAATGTGTTTGTTATGTAGACTTCAGCAGTTATATTGGATTGTGTAGCTATTGTTTCCCCCTTATCCTGGGATTTTAGTATAAAACTACTCTAGCAAATTAATGGTTACTATGGAGTTATATTTCTCCACACACAGAGAGTACAGTTCAGACTTCACAACCTTCCTTTGGAAAAAGGGTAAGTATCCTTCCCTCATTTTTTTTTGCCCTGGTCAAATACTCAGCCATTGATTTTGGAGTATTAGATGAATTAGGGTTTTTTTTCATTTTCCTCCACTTCAAGTCATCGCTACATGAACCTGCTAATACTATAATTACCAAGTTCTGTAGTTGAAGTCAAAATCTGAGCAGAAAATTAAACAATGACCTTCAACCTACTGCATTTTAAATAGGGCTATAGAGACAGAAAAGGCTATTTACTGTGGGAGGAAACAAGTCTTGGGTTCATCTTGTGGCAAAGATGGTGATATTAGTCTGGTACTTAGGACTTAGTTTTTGGTTCTGTCTCAAAGTTCCTGTGTGACCTTACACATTCCTATAAATGAATCTATAAACCTATTGCCAAAGCTTTTTAGAAACCTCTAAGTACTGGTGGAAAATCTTTGAGATTTTGTCTTGTCTGTGCTATCTGTAACAGTCGGGTGTGTTATCACCCTACTTTTAGATTTATACAGCAGAGATTTCTACATTTTTACCTTACGTGTGCTTTGTGTTCAGTTGGGAGAAATAGGTCCTTTTTTGGGTCTATCCTTCTGGCTGATTTTAGGATGGGACACACTGTGCCACAGAGTACTGTTCTTCCTTCATGAAATCCAAAAGAAGTCTCGCATGAGCAGAGCAGTTATTGAGATCTACATTTCCTACGCTGAACTTCTAGGACACCATATTTTTTTTTCCTAAGTAACTTAGTTTTCTTCTGTAAAAATTAAATAACTACGTATTTGAAAAGCAATAACACTATTTCTCTATTTCACTGGGACTTCGAAAGTCTAGACAGTTACAAAGGATAGGATAATAAGAGCAAGAAATCTGTTTTAACTAGATTGTCAGTCCATTTGGGTTTCCTGTATCCTTACTGAGATATTGATCAAATCTGTCATAGTTTAGGGGTTATATTTAATATACATAATTACTAATCAGAAGTTATGTTTCTATATATAGTAGACAAAATATGGTGCATATGCTTGCCCTCAGCTGAAATATTCCTCTCACAATGTAATAATCTAGCAAAAAAGTAATTTTAGGATAAAATAAGAGATGTATGGCACTGATCTTGTTATAATTTTGTTAGCATCATGGCCCGCTGGGTGGACAACTGACCTGGGTCTTACGCATTGGTCTGACATTCTTCCACAATTCTGCTAGTGATCTAGAAATAACTTTGGACAAATCACTTTGCCTCTTTGTGTGACTTTTCTCACCTGTAACAGTCATAATTGTACTTTTCTCTTTTGCAAAATGACTAGAGATTACCAATAAAAAATCTACTGTGCAAGATATGCAATCTATTATTACCCATTTCAGGACAGGTGTTAGTTAATATTTAAACTTGAT
Source organism: Ibidorhyncha struthersii (assembly GCA_013398815.1). Classification (NCBI taxonomy): domain Eukaryota; kingdom Metazoa; phylum Chordata; class Aves; order Charadriiformes; family Charadriidae; genus Ibidorhyncha; species Ibidorhyncha struthersii. The sequence goes on from VZSZ01001936.1 coordinate 73,788, forward strand.
TAGCTTGCCTCTTGCTATGTAGTCAGTGGGAGTACTCTTGCTTAAAGTTATGTAAATGTCTAAGTACTTTACTAAACTGAGACTTAAATTCTAGTTTATGGGAAAAGCTGACATTTAATAAGACATAGGGGTGTACTTTCATATTGATTCTGCAGATATTCGTAATAAAGCTGCTGTAATTAGAGTGAAGGAGGTAGACCCTAGTGCTTCAGCGTGTGATTTTAGTTTAATTCTTCCATGCCATCAGATAGTGTTTAACTATTCATCAAACCGGGACTTATGTAAAAGCCACGAAGAAATTCAACACTAGAAGAAGCATCAGGCATTCGTGGCTTTCGGTTTTGTGACTCATGCTGAATTTTTTTTCACAGTATTCAGATTTTTTTGCAAAAACAATGAAAAGCATCACTGTTTTGTGAAATCCCCATAATAATTAGCAAGAATCCTTAAGAAAACAATGTTAGTATTTTTTAGTATTTTGGTTCTGCACTGATTTATCTTAAATCTTGTTTAAAAGCTTAGATTATTTTTTCATGCTGCCTATCACAAAGTGTAATGTTCCTTAAATTGCAGCCTCTTACAGCAATAATTGCAAGGTGTGTGGCTGTTGATGAATTCATTTTGGGCTCTCAGGAGATGGAGGTCATGCCTTATCTCGTCAGAAAGGCAATTTATGCTAGATTTCTAATAAAGTTTCGGATTAAGCATGTGATAGTTTGAAAGCTTGAACACGTGTTGTACACCTTTCCTTAAAATAGCAGCTCACTTGCATGATGATAGGTACTATGGCTTGGAAATATCTTCCCCTTATTAAGCTTTATTTTACAACTCTGCTTAGTAGAAAACTATTCTTTATTCACATTATGGTTCTCCTAGAATATGCAAATGTATTCTCACATTCCCAAGGCAAATATCAAAGAGAGACATGAGCAAAGCATTTCCATCATCATTATATTCCTATCCTGAACAGATGTGGATTAGTGACGCCTTATTGCCAAGATCACAATCTGTAGCGGAATAAACCGATGTTACTCTGAAACTCACCATGTCCTTTAATTTGTTATTTTCCTCAGTTTTTCTGGCAACTGAGGAAGAATAAAAGCAAGATAATAAAGTCTGCAGCTGATAGTGAATACTCTGGGATTCTGTTCCAAAGTCTGTGATCTTTCTACCATCCAACAGTTGTCACTCGGGTCAGTGCACTTTATAAAATAAACTTTATCATGACACCTAAGAGTACAGATTTATTTTAATTAGTAACTTTCAGACCACTTTTACTCGTAGACAATAAGTCCCATCATCATCAGGTTATCAAAGGACATTTTGGAAACTTTTAGCTTTGTAGGATAAAAAACAGTTTAGGTAAACATCTCTTGGAGATTTTCAAAGTAAAATTGAAGTTTTCTCAAAAGGAAAAGATGAACAAGATGATCTTTTGGGGTTGTTTCTGTACTGACTTGGCTATATCCTCATTTTACTGATAAAAATTGATAATTTGGAGGTGAGATGATTAGTTGAAGGTCATCAGCAGGCAAAGAGCAGAGCTCAGAACACCACCCAAATCTGCCTCTATTCCATCTTTTTTTCATGGCTGTCTGTTTAAACTATGACTGCATCTGAATTTAGATTTAAAAGAAGCAGAAGGATTAACTCAGTGGAATGTAAATCAGTCATATGAAAGGAACATTAAACCCATCAATCAGTTTCCTTTACTCTGTTAGTTCTTAGTATAGAATGACTATAAAATACTGGCTAAAACTTGAGTGCTCAATTTGAGAAGAACAAGGGCAATAGCAATTGTTAAGTATATCATTAATTTAAGAAATTAGTTATGTCTGAGATTCACCATATTATTTTACTGTGCTTTCATGATTCTTCAGCTTAACGAGTACTAGGACATCAGTAAACAAAATCTTTTTTGTAGATGGGGAAATTCCCAGAAGAAGGACTGTATTAGAAGTAGATTGTTTTCTATTGACATCTGGGGTATCTTTCTACCCTCATTAGCGCTTCCAGTCGTTTTCTTGTTTGCATAATGAAAGTTTGTGCTAGCTTTGAGTCTGACATTAGATTTTAATGAGTGGTTCTTACACCTATAGTCAAATTACGGCAGTCACCAGAGCTTTTTTTGGCATAACAAAACAGCACTAATGTGCCTCGAGTTTTAGGTTGCTAAGTATTGTGCCTAACCACAAATAATATGAATAATACAATCTTTAAGTCCCAGTGCAACGTATCTCTGAATATTGGAAGTTTATTGAACTATAAAAAAATTATCTTGGCATAATCTGAATACATAAACATGAGCAGGGAAGCTGGAAGGAAAATGATGACTTGCCTTTAAAATATATAGTTTAAGACAAAGTATGTGGACCCCGGTGAGTTTTTCTTCTCCGTAAACACTGACATGAATGTACCAACATTAATTACTTGACTCCATATATTAAGGATAAATTTAGGCTTGTTTCTTGACTGAAGAAACCGTACTCATGTTAATTAAGAAAGAGACTAGGAATTTTAAACATTTACATTTGCTACAAAGACAACAAAAATTAAGTCTAATAAATCTGTGTAGTAATTTGAAACCTATAGGGCTGTTCTGTTTCTGCTTTTGTCAGAATATATTGAAATGATTCTTCTCACTTCTCTCCTGCTATTCCTGATCATCTTCAATGTGGCAAAAGACATGAGTTGTATGTTCCACTTGATTTATGGCGTTTTATGTTCTTGCAAGATATAAAGATCTTCAATGCTCTTGAAGAATCTGAATGAACTAAACTGAATTAACTTGTGAATGCAAGCAGGATTTCTTGAAATCTAGATAACTAGGAAAATCTGCAGATGTTTAATTTAAAATTACAGAACATTCATTTCGCATCCTGGGTCGTAAAAATGGTCCCATGATACATGGGTTTTCAGGGACATCTGTGAGTAATGCAAATGAGGATGCCGACTGACAGCCCTGAAAATTCTCCATAGTGCAGCGGGGAGGTGGCAGCAGGCGGTTTCTGCAAAGCTGCTCGCAGTGAGCCTGCCGCACAACTCTGTCGAACATCTCGCCTCCAGATCTGGCCAGTGCTCTCTCTTTGAAAGCAGGCTGAAACTTTGGATGGCAACTTTGAAACTGAGCACTCTGCTCAGTCGTCAGGAGACCACAGAAGTTTACACATTCCTGCTTGCCTGCAATTCGAACAGGGAGACATTTCAGACACAGAGGCTGCTATTCAGATAATCTCCTGTACTCCTGAGTATATGAGACCTGCTTGTAGCTGACATGTTGTAGCAAACAGTCTGAAAAGACACCTGCCAAAATGCAGCTATTAAAAATTTTAGTTGGAGGATTTTTTTCCATGTCATTATCAAAAAGTCAAAACAGTAAAGAAATTTTTAGAGATTGCTACAAAACCTGTATTGTAAAATTAATAAAAGTGTAGTCTTCCTAAGCAGTTAGTCTTAACTATTAAAGAAATAAGGTAATAAGCATTCTTTACTGTTTTCTTATCATTTATGCACTGTTATGAAGCAAAACTTTGTGCCTGTTCCATGTCACACATTTGAAAAAGCACACAAAAAAGGTGCTTAAATCTTCAATGATGAGGTCTTCTGGAGTCATGGCATGTAAAACCACAGGGTCTCACTTTTGCTAAGCATCCTAAATGCTTCATCGTGTCTTCATCTGAAGCTTTATTTTCATCAGTGTCACAGGCTTGTTTCAGTTCTAGATGTTTGGGCACAACCTCTTTTCTTTTGCATTGATGGGTAATTTTGCTCCATCACTGAACGAAAATCTTTTTGATTCTTTGATAATCCAAACCACCCTTTTCCAGTTTTAATGTCCAAAGAGCCTGCAAAGACAAAGTTACTGGTTTTTAGAGGACTAGTAATGCAATTAAGATAGCATATTAAAGAGAAGAAAAATACTTTTTACCGAAAAGATTTAACCGTTTGTGCTGGAGATCCAGCCTAAAGTCAGACAAATAGTTACATGAGAGTGTACAAGGTCCTGCCTGAGAACAGAAAAGAAAAGGCATATGTGACTATTTAAATCTCATTATTGGGCTCTCATTTCAGTGTTCATGGAGCAAGACTATCACAGAAAGTGAAGTAACCAGAATGAAGTGAATACAATATTTATTTGATGTTCAGGAGAAAAGAATCTTTCAAACGCAGAAAGTAGCTGTCATGGATTTGACCCTGGCTGGAAACCAGGTGCCCACCAGAGCCACTCTATCACTCCCCTCCTCAGCTGTACAGGGGAGAAAAAATATAACAAAAGGCTGGTGGGTCAAGATAAGGACAGGGAGATCACTCAGCAATTACTGTCACGGGCAAAACAGACTCGACTTGGGAAAATTAATATAATTTATTACTAATAAAATCAGAGAATGATGAGAAATAAAACCTAAATATTAAAACACCTTCCCTCCATGCCTCCCTTCTTCCCAGGCTCAGTTTCACTCCCGATTTCTCCACCTCCTCCCCCACAGAGGACAACATACATTGTCTCTGCTGCTCCTTCCTCTGCAGGGGGAGAACTCCTCGCACTCTTCCTCTGCTCCAGCATGGGGTCCCTTACACTGGAGAAAGTTCTCTGTGAACTTCTCCAACGTGGGTCCTTCCCATGGGCTGCAATTCTTTATGACCAGATCCAGCGTGGGTCCCTTCCACGGGCTGCAGTCCTTCAGGAACACACCACTCCACTGTGGGTCCCCCATGGGGCAACAGGTCCTGCCAGGAGCCTGCTCCAGCGCAGGCTCTCCATGGGGTCACAGCCGACTTCAGGCACCCACCTGGTCTGGCATGGGGTCCTCCATGGGCTGCAGGTAGATATCTGCTCCACTGTGGATGTGCATTGGCTGCAAGGGGACAGCTTGCCTCACTATGGTCTTCAGCATGGACTGCAGGGGATGTCTGCTCTGACACCTGGAGCACCTCTTCCCCTCCTTCTTCACCGACCATGGTGTCTGCAGAGTTGTTGCTCTCATGTATTCTCACTCCTCTTTCCCCAGCTACAGTTCCATGTTTTTTTCCCCCTTTTTAAGTATATTACCCCAGATGTGCTACCACTGCTGCTGATGGGCTTGGCCTTGGCCAATGGCAGGTGTGTCTTGGAGCCAGCTGGCACTGGCTCTATCAGACATGAGGGAAGCTTCTAGCAGAAGCTATAGCTCCCCACTACCAAAACCTTGCCATGCAAATCCAATACAGTAGCACGGGGAACATGTGCTTTGTGGTGTGTGTTTGGAGTTGGCCTCAGCTGCCCAGCTTGGGGACCTCTTTGGTGTGCTCTTGACTCCTGCATGTCTCATAAGCCCAAGTCACATTCTGATGGAAATGTGGTGGGACAGAGGAGGACGGAGAGAGGAGGGACTGGCCCGCACCCTCCATGTCCCCAGCATGCCAGTTGGAGGTTACCAGCTGAACATCCAGTCTCGGGAGGTGGGGAGCACTTCTTGGTCTCACAGTTCAGATGAAGACTTTTTACACCCTGACTTTCCTTCTCCACTTCCCAATGAAGTTTTCTGTCTCAGCAGAACACATACAATTGTGTTAAGATTCCTTTTGCGATAGGTCAGCCCTGCTGCACAGGAAAATTGTCTGTGGTATTTCATTACCAACGTTGATATAAACCAGCACAGCTTGGCTACAATATAGCGCACATGGATAGACTCAACTCTCCTATTGAACACTAATTTTGTTGAGATCTTCAAACATCCATCAATCAGTTGCTTTTGGTCACTTGGTATATTTCTTCCTATAATTTCAGCATTTAATTCCATAACTACATTTTAAAAGGAAGGAAAGAAGGGAGGTGAAAGGGTGGAGATCGGTATTCCAGAAACTAATCTGCACAGTATTACTATCAACATCATTTTCAGACATAGACGATGCACTACATCATCCCTATGTGTTTTTTTAATTTGTTTTTTTTTTTAGTAATGTTCTTTTTTTTTTTTTTTAACTTTCAGTTTCTTGCACAGACAATGAAGCAGTTGCTGGATTTTACCTTAGGATGGCTACTGTCTAACAAGATAGAAATCAACTTTTAAAGTCTGCTTTTACACTAATAGTAAAAAGTTCATGAGAATCACCTAAATCCATTTTTTTTCCTGTTTACACACAAAAAAAATACCAAAGAATACTTAAACTAAGAAATATGATGGATGAAAAGTGATGGGGCCTGTGGGAGAACATGCAACTTCTTCAGAAATTGTTACCTTAAATAAATTTAAGAGTCCATTTTGTGTAGACCAAAGAAATCTACACAGTTTTTATGCAAAGTAAGCCAGTTAAAAACATATATCTGATGCTGTTGCTGGAGCTATGACCAGTTGAGGCATGTGCTGAACTCCTTTTACATAAAGGAGTTGTCAGTGCGTATAAATGTTTCTCCTTTGTTGCCCTGCAACTTTGAAACTCTGTCTTATCCCTTTTCTTTGGTTTATAAACCTAGGTTTTAACCCTCAGGAAGTGCTATAAAAAATTATTTTCTTTTCTTTATTCTCTGTGATAAACATGAATGTGATGGGGGAATATGAGAAGACAGTGACTGTGTTATTGGTATGACCTTTTAGGCCTTTGGTATCAGTATTTTCCTTACAGAATATGTTATTTTGGAGATGCCATTAAAATCTGTCCCCTTAGAGTACCGTAGAGCTGAGCTAGGTGTTCAGCGTAATGCAAATATCCATGAAGATGTAATACAGGCTGGGTAGCATTTCCAACTATACAGGTGTCTGCAATATATCATCCTGTTTTTTTTCCTAATGAGATTGGGCAATGAACTTGAGGACAATGCTGGTTATTGCCTTCAGTAAAGCTTCCATTGCAGAAAGTCCTGGGGAGGGCTCTTCCTCTTTGTGGCTATTACGCTTTACAGAGCATACATCCTCTAACCTCCTCCCTTGGTATGCCAGGAACACCCCGATGATGGAAGATGGATTCACCTTTTAGGATGAAAGATGGTGTTGCTGTATCTATGGCAGTAAATTAAACAGTGCTGGAGAATATTGCCAGGCACTGAAACGTGACTGTGCGGATTGTGAAATTGCTCAAGCAGCTCCTCACAGGCTTTTTGCCCTTGCCAGCTTGTGCTCCCTTAAATAGCTTCTGAGCTCAGTTTGGAAGCAGGATCCTTCCAGGGACTTTACCCAAGAGGCACTTTCCATGCAGACTCTCTGTCTGCAGGCTGAGATTTTACTAGCACAGTAAAACCTGGGCTCTTCTGTGTCAGTCAGCCTCAGTGCCAGGCGTGTTCCCAGGCACATCTGCCACACCTGAAGAGGTAGATATAAAAAGTGCCCGTGGATTTCTTTTTAGGTAGAATCAAACAGACTTCAATACCCTTGACACGTGGGGCCATCCTTTTTTTGTGATCTGTTTGGCTAAAACAGGAAATTTGCATAACACACATGACTAATATTTAGCAGAAACCTAAACATGTATGTTGCAGCTAGATTTCTCAATGATGCGCAGCTAAAGAATATGTTTAAAGATGAGCTGGATTTATTTTTCATCCTGTTAGTGATTATAGGGATTTATTTTTTTGTGTGAAGATTGTAGTTTCTTCACCTCCGTGTCTGAAATCTGCTTACACAGGATGTGTTCTTGAAATGATATTTGTGGGAGCAGGTAGTGGCTTCATACCTTGCTTTTGTCCAGGGATGTCCACCACTAAGCCGTGTCCCAGAGCACCACGTCTACCCGTCTTTTAAATACCTCCAGGGATGGTGACTCCACCACTTCCCTGGGCAGCCTGTTACAATCCTTGACAACCCTTTTGGTGAAGAACTTTTTCCTAATATCCATCCTAAACCTCCCCTGGTGTAACTTGAGGCCCTTTCCTCTTGTCTTATCGTTTGTTACTTGGGAGAATAGGTCAACCCCCACCTCGCTACAACCTCCTTTCAGGTAGTTATAGAGAGTGATAAGGTCTCCCCTCAGCCTCCTTTTCTCCAAATTAAACAACCCCAGTTACCTCAGTCGCTCCTCATAAGACTTGTTCTCCATTCAAGCCACGGATTGCACCCGAAATTTAGAGGTTACAGTGGAAAATTTTCCAAGTGCCTGTAGTTGGGAAACTTGGTAGGTTTTTTAAATTATTTGGGGGTTTACATTTTTAGAAGCAGATTGGTTTTGGTAGGGGTTTTGTTTTTTGGCTTTTTTTTTTTTTAGAGACAAGAAATCTTAAAAATCCCAAAGTGGTCTAGGGGTGTTTAGACGTTTAGATGTGGTGTTGGCGGATATGGTGTAGGGGAGAACTTTGTAGAGTAAGGTAGATGGTTGGACTCGATGATCCCAAGGGTCTCTTCCAACCTAGACAATTCTATGATTCTATGATTCTATGTTGAGTACAGTTCATCTTATCTAACTATAATGCAGATGTCTACATCTCAGGCAGCATCCCAGGAATATCCTCTTCTGTGGAGGGAAATAAGCTTTGTAAGATGTGCTTCAGCTCATCCTAACGTAGCTGTCTGCAGAAGACAGATGAAACATGCTCTGCAAGTGCTTGTTTCACTGCCCTGATGATGAAGGAAGGCTTCAAGAACTATGTCATAGGTGTATAAAACTGAGATGAATCTCACCCACTGTGCTTATAGACTGTTTGGCCAGACTAATCATCAGCTGCAAGAGAGCAGAGATTTGTTTACAAGGCTGTGTATCCCATGTCTTATATTCCCCTCTCAAATTATATTTTCTTGATTTTGGGGCAAATATCAAAGCTATGAAACACTTCTATTTCAATACAAATGACATTGACATGATGCATATCAATGAATGTACTGTAGAAAGACACTGGAAAAAAGTGCCACAAGAATACTGCCTCTGAGGATTAGCTAAATTGAAAAACACAACAAAAACACACCAAAATCACAGACATATTAAGTAAGATTCTTAAATAGCTGCAAATCCTTAGAAAATGGACAGCAAGAGAAAAGATGAAAACTGTTACCCTAATTCTGGAATATAGGATTTAGAAAAAGAAAAAGAAAAGAAAGAGATAATTTAATTTATCAGGTAATTAAGTAATAAAATATTGAAAGATCTCCAGAAAGTATTTTACTTAAGATTATAATTTATAAGTATAAACTCACATTTTGCTTAATTTAAATATGTTCAGCTGCACTTGACATAACTATTTAGGTTGGTATTAATGTGCCTTAAATATTGGAGAACAGTGCTGTTTAAGTGAACAAATTATTTTCATGCTAGGAACTTTGGTCATGGGAAATTCCATTGCTACGGAAACTATTAATGTCAATTTGTCATCTGAACTGATGTGAACAGAAAGCACGTACCTTGCAGCAAGTAACCTCTGTGTATTCAAAAATCATGAGACAGACCTGCAAAACCCACGAGTTCTGAAATCGCACCCTAAAATACTTACATAGAATGTATTTTGCAACTTTGTGTGAGCATCCTTTTGTGTGCATGTGTGTTTAAAAATGTTTAAAGGAAAACTGTCTTCACTGAAGTGTGTATCAACTTTCCATGGCCCAATGTCATCTTCAGACACAAAGGAAACAATACATCTCTCCTCTTGGCTGTTTTTAGGAGCTGTTTTTCCTGCTTCAGCCAGGATCTGCTCTGAGGGGTGACATCATTGCTCCTACAGCTTCCTAAGGAGGAGACATGGAGAGGGAGGTGCTGATCTCTTCTCCCTGGTATCCAGTGACAGGAGGTGCGGGAATCATAGAATCACAGAACAGTTTGGGTTGGAAGGAACCTTAAAGATCATCGAGTTCCAACCCCCCTGCCATGGGCAGGGACACCTCCCACCGGACCAGGTTGCTCCAAGCTCCGTCCAACCTGGCCTTAGAATCATAGGATCATAGAATCATTAAGGTTGGAAGGGACCTTTAAGATCATCGAGTCCAACCATTAACCTAACCTGACAAAACCACTTCTAAACCACATCCCCAAGTACCACGTCTACCATGTCTACCCTTTTTTTAAACACCTCCAGGGATGGCGAATCCACCACCTCCCTGGGCAGCCTATTCCAATGTTGGATAACACTTTCAGTGAAAATTTTTTTCCTAATATCCAACCTAAACCTCCCCTGGCTTAATTGAACCCATTTCCTCTCGTCTTGTCACTTGAACTGGCCTTGAACACCTCCAGGGATGGGGCAGCCACAGCTTCTCTGGGCAACCTAGGCCAGTGCCTCACCACCCTCACAGTGAAAAATTTCTTCCTGATCTCTAATCTAAGTCTACCCTCTTAAAGTTTGAAGCCATTAACCCTCTTCCTATCACTACACACCCTTATAAAAAGTCCCTCTTTTGAATGGCCCAAAGCTGTGACAGGGGAGGTTTAGACTGGACATTAGGAAGCATTTCTTTACTGAAAGGGTGGTCACACACTGGAACAGACTTCATAGAGAGGTGGTCGATGCCCCAAGCCTGTCAGTATTTCAGAGGCATTTGGACAACACCCTTAACAACATGCTTTAACTTTTGGTCAGCCCTGAAGCAGTCAGGCAGTTGGACTAGATGGTTGTTGTAGGTCTCTTCCAAATGCAATAAACTAGTTTCTATTCTATTCTATTCTATTCTATTCTATTCTATTCTATTCTATTCTATTCTGTTCTGTTCTGTTCACATGTAACCGCTCATGGTCCCCTCAGTGCTCTTCTGCATCTCTGTCGCTTTGGCCCTGCTAGCATCACTGTGCCTACACCATTCCTTTCTCTTGTCTGTCATCCAACCCTGCACCTATTAAGAAACTAATGATGCTGAACTGTTGCAAGATCTAAATTGTTTATGTTAAATAATGTCTGGCACATACACCAAATGAGATTCACAGAGAAACTGGAAATAACTGGCTGTTATTTAAATGAGTCAAAGTCCTATAGGCAATAAATCTCTGAACGTGTAACTTGAGATCATGCAAATGCACACACTTAGGGAAGCTGAGCTGAAGATTATGTTATACATTATTTCCGTGATTTGAGCTTGCAATTTAAACATCTTAATACATTTTTAATATATAAGGAGGAAAAATGGAGTGCGGAGCAAAAGCAAACCACTGTTTTTTTTTTGCCTAATACAGCCTATATTCTTGTTAATGATGTATTACTTAAGAATGCTTCAGACAATGTGTGCCCCACTTGTTTTTTTTTGTATGCACGCACAAACACACACAAGCGTACATATTTATACAAATGACGTGTGTATGAAACAATGTCGTTCAGACACACTTTTTTTTCTTTATATGGGCGAGGTGGTACAGAAAAGGAAAGGGAAACAAAGTTTACCTCTACAGAAGAAAAGCAATATGAAGAGCACTTAGTGATGTACATATGTAGATGTATGTCTATGAATATATAATTAACATAACGGTTACCTAAATATCAGCCTCACCCGACTGCATCTCAGGTTAACTGTTGGCCCTTGAAGCATCTTTAGAAGATACTTAAAGCTGTGAAATGGCACACTTCGGACCTGCTTTTCTTCACAATTAAGGTTTGATTGCACTACAACTTTCAGTAGAGATGTGACATGTCTACAGTATTTTAAATTCCAGTGATGACAGAACATAAGTGGCTGCTCCAGGCTGACTGCAACCTGGGAAAAGCTTGACACATTTTTATTTTTTTTTAATGGTTCGTGGTGTGCAGCGAGAGATCTAAGCTGGAGTTTAATACAGCTAGGAGCAAACACCTATTGCATTTATGACTTTAAATAGCTTAGTCAAAACATGATTACAAGATTCAGTACAGACCAGTTCTTGACTTCAGTTTGCTTGTATTGGGTTAAACTATGGCTGTTCCTTCACATTGCCAAACATCACTGTGAGGTAACAGAGACACGATTTTATTTTGTCCTGCTACCCCAGAGGTGCGTGGAGTGGAGTACCCTTTGACAGAATATCATAAGAAAAAATGAGAAGAGGTTTACTGCGCTTGAGAAAACTGTTGTTTCCATGCTTTGTCCTGTAAAAAACAGAAGCATTTATGTGAAAATGGCCCAATAATTTTTAGTGAGTAGAGTTTTTACCCTCATAGGATTCTTTAAAGTCAAAGAGCTTTCGTATTTCTTTCTTCCTTCCTTTTCTCCAGTGGCAATTCTTGGCTTTTCCCCATGTTCCTCTGCTGCAGATCTTGCATTATTTCACACTGACTTGTATTAATTTAGGACTAGAATTTCTGGCACAAATAATGAGTGATTTATATGTCTTTCATATTCTTTCTTTTTCTTTACATAATTTTTCCCATTGTTCACTAAGGTACTGCATGTTAAATCTGTCCATATGACACTCAAGCCTGAATTATCTCCCAGTCTATTAGCTACTGCTACTTTTTTCTTTTTTTCTTTTTTTCTTTTTTAATTCTTAGAAAAAGACAGGCAGGTTTGTACCAACAAACATAGTGATATTATGTACTTCACAAGTGAAGTAAGGAATCTGATTTACTTCCCTCCTTCCTTACCATTTACTACCATCACTGAAAACAGAGTTAAAACATGGTGGACAGATACAGAAAAAAACAGGCTGAAAGGACTGTGGCAAGTAAAGACAATGAAAGGACCTCTCTCTCTCTCAATTTTTATGTGAACAAATATTGTTCTGTTTATCTGGATGACACTAAGATATGCTTTGGTGTCACTATGAGATGATAAGATGTGGAAGGGGTTAATACTCTTTTCTAAAGACACCTGTATATCAGTTATATTTGCACTTGGTTTTGGAGATGTTTTGTGGTGCGCTGGGTTTTTTTCTCCCTCTTTTTAGGAATTGGTTATTCCCCATTACACTTACATAGTCAAAACAACTGAGCTGCAACAGTAATTGCATAGATTTGATGGTTAAAATATATCATTATATGTCTGACTTCATGTAATACAAGATTGAAATTTTTATGATCCATAGAATCGGTCTTTCCTTGCAATAGAAGTAAAAAATGATCAGCATGGAAAGTTCATGGCTGAATTAGAGTATTTGATGTGTTCAGAAATTAGGCTCGAATGCAAGTATTTAGTACAATTTTGCTTCCTCTGCTTTCTTTACATGACACAATGTAAAGAAAGTGCAAGCAAACAACTTCTGGCAATGGTACTTTAGCTCCGGTCTCATAATGCTTCAGCTGTACTCTCTGCGAAGTTGGTGAGCTTCAGCATCCCAGCAATTCCTCCTCCAGGTCCTCTAGAGACCTTGTCTGTTCCTTCTGTACCAGTACCCTAAAGCCCAGTTGGTGTTGTGTCCCCAAGTCCAGCCAGCAGCAGGGCTGAGCAACCTGTCCCCCATGCGCGCACGCACACACACACACACGTGCTCATAAATTATACACCCATGCAGACCAACACAAACTGAAACCAGTGCTTTTCTAGCACCACATCTGCTCTAGCACAACAATATATTGACTAGTGGACACACACACACTATTGGATGTCTCCTGCTGATGTCCCCCAGATCTATGGAGACAGTCCATGGCCTCCAGGTGCAAGACTTTGCCAGATAAGTAAAAGGACCTGTAGTTTTCTTAGTCTTCTCCACTCGCTTCGCTGTCCCCTTCTTTGTTGTAATTCATGCCCAAAATGAGAACGAAAGTGAATACACACATTCAAATGACTTCTGAAAGCCTGTATCTTTCAAATATTGGCTCTTTTACCTTACAAACTCAGATGTAACTGGTACAATAATTTTATTTAAGACGTCTGGATTTGCATTAGATTTCCTCCGGTTTAAGAAAGGCCAGCTATTTCTATTTTATAGTATTATTGCTGTGAAAAGCTGAAGTCAGGACTCAGGCTTTTGCATCAGTATATCAAAAACCCAATGACATATGGAAAAGTGCGTTTGAGTTTCTGGCAGACAAAAATCAGAAAAGATTCTGATGCAATGAAATTTTAAAAATAAATTTTGGCTCTTCGTTACCCAACTACCTTGAAACTTTGTAAGGATGTACTTCATAATTACACAGGGTGTAATAAACAGTGTTTTACCAAAGCCATTTTTTAATTCTAATGCCATTTTTTTTAGGACACCATGAAAGCTGAGTAAAATATTTTATAGTCTGTAATCATTAGTGTTATATGGAGAATCAGAATGTTCTTTCTTCACTATAATTCTTTCTTATTTCAAAGTAGATAAATCAAACACATATTTTAACAAAATGATGATCATCTTAACTATAAAAGGGTTTCAAAAATACATCCCAGCCATTAAAGTTAATGCTTTCAAAATGATTTATATTTCTGCCATTAAAAGCCTATACAAGGCAACACTGTTAAAATAAATTCCTTTATGACCAGTCACTAAACCCTTGATATGCACATCATTAAAATAAAGTATGGGAGGAAATATGTGACTCCATCAGAAATTGAGGTCAATTAGTGACTCGTTATGAAAGAGCAGTGAAATTGATTTGTAACTGTATCTCTTCAGGCTGCTGCCATTCTGTAGAGTTAATAATAAAATCTGAATTCTGACAAGGAGAGTCATTAAAGCACTTCATAGGCAAGAGTTATTCATTACTTTAAAACTTATTATCTTGAATTTATTCCCTTCTGCTAAAAAGATTTGTCATGTCCAAGAGATTAATGGTTCTGAATACAAAAGAGACAGCTGACATCAGTTGTAGTGCTCTGTGTTTTCAGGTGATTTACATGCAATCTGGGTCTTTTGTACAGTTTTTAAAAATCACTGCTCCTGAATCTCACACTTTTATTTATTAATTTTCCTTCAAGGGTGTGGAACCACAGGGCTTATTTTTCAGATTGAAAATCTCTTGCCGATGCTTTATGAGGAACCTGGAATATACCATATTTCAATTAGTTTTATTTCACCTATATTTATATTTTAAAATATTCAATCTTCTAAATTTATTATTAGCTGAAACATATCAGGAAAGCTGTCTTTTCATCTGTCTGTCTGTCTGCACAGGAAAACTTTTGCTAGGTAGGGGTAGTAAGTATTTAGTGAGTTTTTTATCCCTGACTTGTAAAAGTATGAACTCTGTTCAGTGTGTATTTATGATTCCTCCCCAATCACCTATCTAGAAATAAACTTGTAAGAAAGAAAAAAAAAAGTCCCATTTGAGCAGGAATTATCCAAATCTCTGCAAATTTTGTGAAAATCATGGATAACATCCTTACAGAGAATTAGAAAACTACTGCTCCAATGTGTTCGAACAGTTTTCTGTTTAGCACTATCGCAGTGCATCAAGCTGCAATGCTTGTTTTTCCTAGTAAAATAGTAGGTTTGGCTTCTTGTTTCCATTAGGTGGCTCATCCATGTAGGATGTTTACGAGCTTCTTAATACTCCCAACTAATGAACTGTTCAGGAAAGGTGAGTGGTTTTAGCACCCAAAGCCTTCATTTAAATTTTGCTGTAAACTCAAGCAGATTGGTCACAACAGCAGCACACTTCTAGTGTAGCCATGTATGCAACACAGCTGGGGACAAAGATTCCTTCTATTAAAATTCCCCCAAATGCACCACATGTGCGTAATAAGGATGAATTCACTGTTCCAGCCAGTTACACTCCGTGCTGTCAGTATTTTCAGGAGTACTTTGGGGTTGCTCTCAAGACCCACTTGGCTGTACTGATGGGCAGTGAACTTGGAAGAACATGACCTGTAATTTCCAAGTGGTGAGCACTACAGCTGTGAGACTGGGAAGAAAGAGGGGAATGACGGCTTTTTAGACATAAACATGATCTCTGCCAACATCTTCAAAAATATCATGCTGGAGGGCATCAGCAGAAGTATAAACCATACCAAAAAGCAGAATAAAAGGCCAGAAGAAACCGCCAGCTGAGGGTGAGAGTTCAGTAGACTCAATAGGCCTGAGTGACCCAACCCTCATGAGCCAAGGAAATAGGAGCTATTTCTAGAAGCAAGGTTTGGTAATGTTGCAAGGTAGGAGAGTTTAGCCCTTGATAAAGGGCTCAGCTTGTCATAGGTAATAACCCCTGAAAACCTATGCTGTTACAGCAATGGAATGTATTTCTCCATCACTGTCTATGCACAGTAATGCTGTCTCTGTGTGTGTGTGCATGCACGTAGGTTTGTGTTTCTACATGTGCATCTGACGGCTTAGGCATCCACACATGATGTTTAGAGTCTTTTATCTGGTTTGCTTACCTCCATGCCAGGGATGTGGGCAGAACTCTTATGGGCTGCTTCCTTGGAACCCGGAAATTGTGTATGCTTGACCACTTCCATTAACCAGCTGTAAATATTCCTTATCCCTTTGTGAAAGCTGTTGTGGAGGATAAACAAGGTTTTGAGAGAAATGGTCCCCTTGTGCTATCGTGCTGAGTACAACTTCTTCTTTCATCTTTCATGAAGAGTGATTGCATTTACTGATTTCTCATTTTTTTACTGTTTGTTTCACCTCAGCACAATTTTAGTAACTTCTTAAATACTATTTTATTAACTTTTTACAAGTAATTAGGCATGCATATCCTGAGTCACATCTAGAAAAGTCAGACCCAGTTACCTATAAGGAACAGAGGAAAATTATGAAAGCCCGTTCCAGTTAGAGACGAATTTTAGTACAACAAAACCTGGGTATAACTCACAGTTTTTTTTTAAACAGTCCTGGGCATCAAGAAACAGCTTTTGTCTTTCTTTTCACAGATGATTAGTTCTGTTTGAATGAAAACTGACGCTAGGTGATCTAAGTACAGTAACATATTTTTATTCTGTTTTTCACAGTGTGATGGACTTAGCATGTGTGTATGTGAGTCTTCTTTTTTAGGAATTTGATTTCTGTATAATTTTTGAATCTTGGTCTTAATGTGTGTTGTGTTAAAAAGAATGTAATTTTGATATTTGTCTGTCAAAGTCCCAGGACTTTCACTGATTTATCTGTCAGTCAGCAAAGGACTTTCACTGAGTCCAACTCACAAAGATCAAAATTAGTTATTTTATTGAGTGCAACAGATTTGAGATTGCCATTGATAAATTCACTGACTAGAATAGCACTACTAATTAAGATTAATATTGCTAGCAAAAAAAAACCAATAACACAACAGCCCGGGGGTAACATTCACCAGAGGGAGAAAGGCATAGCATTTACCCCGAAAAACGTCCCTGCCCGGGGTGGAGGAAGAGAACACAGCCCTCAACTGGTCTGTCAGGTATCGAGATTCTTCTCTCCCAATTTAACAGTCATTTTCTCCTTCTTTTATCCCCCAAATTACGAGCTTCCCCGCCATGTGATGTGTAGTATGATTTGGGTGGAGAGACGAGTACTATAGTCATATACGTTTAGCATGATCTCTATAAATTTCGTTAGCATATTGAGGGGTGCCAACTTTAATATGCATTTCACAGGTAATGAGGCAGAGGTCAGTCGTCGGGCGTGACAGCCTTTCGAAGGAACAAAGAACTACACAGAGTCTGTTTTCTTTACTTTGCTGATGAAAAGCGGGGCTGTCCTGCCTACACAGGGCTCCCTCCTCATCTGCATCCCATGATAGCCAGGTGAGTCTCCACTCCCCTAGAGATAGCAAGGCCAGTCTTAATCATTCCTCGAGCACAGAGACTTCACTTCATTATGGAAGTTCCACAATGTGAAGCAATCTCTGTGAAAGTATAGTAAATCTGTTCATGTCACATAAGATTGCTGTTTCATTATTCTTCCGCAACAACTTTTCCTCTTACCCTGATAACCCAGACAAAATGCCACATCATGACAGTGAAAATATACTATACAGTGTTGTATATATGAGAGACAAGTGGCATACTTAAATAGCTCATCGGATTTAGGTCTGCACACCTCTACATGGTGGTCCTAGCATAAAAGATTTTTCAGTTTTTCACATCCAGAATGTGTCTTTTCTTTGAAGAAGAGAAACATTGTTCTTAAAATAATAGTGCCTGTGCTAGCCTGAACCTTACTTCTTCAGAAATGAGACGATACTCAAAAGCAGTAACTTTCCATGCCGCCAGTAAATCTGCACACTACAGATGTACTCAAAACAGGCTGGAAACAACGTGACCCGGAGGTATTGCCTCTCAAAGACAGTTAAAGCAGAATGAGAGTATACTGAAAGTGCACTGCCTGTTCCATATAAGCAGCTTGTGTGGATATTGCTCTCTATCATTGAGGAAGTCTTTGGGTTAATTCCCTTTATAGATATAGAAAAATCATTTTAAATTGCATATAGGTGTAAGAATGCAAGAATTTCGTAAAGGGTGGCGGTTGCTCCGTAAACATCTCCCACATCCTTTTTTGTGCAGTCTTACCTCTGTCCTTTTTCTTGTGCTAATAATTCTAATGCAAAAGTTGCTGCTAAGTTTGTAATAATGTGAAATTGTTGACTAAAACTGGGCTAGAAGTCTGCTAGCCTTCACCTGTTATGATAGTCTATGGAGAATAGATGTGCACTAGGAGAAACTAATTCTTCTTTTTTAAATGTTTAGATGAGATTTATATACCTGGGATTTGAAAATGGGACATTACTTGTGTAAAGAGCAGGACAGAGAGCCTGTTTATCAAACATTGGCCTGTAACTATTACGTGTATGAAGTAAAGTGAAAAAAGTCTAACAGAATTCAATTATTTGATTCTTGGTTTAGTTTAGTGGTAAATATGGCACTTAACAAATGGGAGTTTCTCTGTTCATTTATGCCATTTTATTAATAGCGATCAAATCCAACTGCTTACCTTGTGGTATTGTTTCAGTTGACGAATTTTCTTTTAATTAGTTGGACTTTTTATGATTATTCTTCTTTTATGATTATTCTTCCTTAACGTTTTAGTTAATCAGTTTCCAAATGTCTGGGAAAGTAGCGAGAAGAAGAAAGGAAGGAAAAAAAAGAAATAACACAATTAATTTTGTTTAGCTTCAGTATCCTCTAGAAGTATCAAATGGAGAAAGTGTCCTTCAGTAGCCCATTCACCTTCAGAAAAGGCCTATCATATCTATATTCTGATATGGTGCTGATTCTAATCAGTGGATTCTATTATAGCCCTTTAAGCAAAAAAGAAAGTGCTGATGAAGGCCATAAAAATAAATGAGGCTTATTGCTTCTTGACATCTTTAGCACTTTCTGAGGTTTCCTGAGTGAACAAGGGTAGCAGACAATAGCTGGGAGATTGTGTGTAAGATAATGAGAAAAATAAATGCATCCTCGGAAGCAGCCAGCAGGAACTACGGCTAACATTCATTACTCAGGGTCTAGGCTGCTCCCAGTATGATGTTATTAATTTGTGGAATGAGCTAAGAGGTGTGAAAGAAAGCTGATGTTTGCTCCTGACCTTCCTGACCAGCATTTGGAATATTAACAGAGAGGTCAAATGCATTATCTCCTTGAAATTGTCTCGCTCTCTCCCTCTTTCCTTCAGTGAGTAGTGAAGCAAAACATACTACTTCAGAAGAAAGGGATGTGGGAAGCACCTGCTGCCCTCACTTTGGTCAAAGAAAAGGAATAATTAGGGCTGAGTGGAAAAGAGGTGATGGAGATGAAGGTGTGTTTTAGGGATAATATGGGGAGGGAACATTCTTCAAATTCAAAAGGCAATCCCAGTTCGCTTTCCAGGACTGCCCTGGGCGTGAGAGTTTAATAGTGGGATACGTGAGAAAGTGAATATAGTATTTGAATGTTCAAACAGCGAATTCCAATTTTTGCATTCACAGCCTCTCAGGTGTAATCTGTTCTGTATCACTTCAGTGTGTGAGTCCGTCAGTGTTCTGTTCTTCAGATATAGATCAGCCTTATGACTTGGTGGGATTTGCACGTTGTATACCTTCGTTGTACTGAAGGCCAGATTCCCTGCAGGGTGTATATATGCTACATATACACGCATGACAGCTTCTGCCTACTGTGGAGTTTATGTAATTATCTGGTTAGTTGTATGAGTTAAATAACCAGTAACAGATTCAGACTCTGGTTACTTACATAGCAAATGAGCACAATCTTAATCACGAACTGGAGTATTTTGGAGGAAAATAGGTGATTTGCAATTAAAGCTACACTGGCTATGCATCTAGGTCATTGTGTAACAAGAGTATGAGCTACGTTGTTGAATTTAGCGGGCAATTTAGTGAACAGGAGTTCTACACCAAAAACATTTTAACTCCTTCCTACAACAGATCTCAGAGAGAAAGATACACAGACATTTAGACCAAAGTATTTTAAGAACTTCTGGCTTCACTAGGACTATTAAAGAGCTTAAAGTTAAGCATACATGTTTCCAAAACTGAAGATTCTTTTCGATAAACTTACAATCCGATCATGGAAATTTCACAATCAGAATAAAAGGAAAATTAATTAACTTACTTTATGTTGCGTATTCACTTAGCTATACTTGAACATCTGAAACAGAGGCATAGATGTGACAAGACAAAGTGCTTCCTTTCCTTTTACATTTGTACCTCTTGATCTTGAAGATTCAGCAGGGAATGTTAACAGCACGTACAGTAAACTGGGGCAAAATGTTAGCATGTCAACCTTACAAAGTTATGGTCTTGAGAATGTAAAAGAAACCGAGTCCTTTTGCTCGTTCATCTAACAGTGATTCTGTTCAATTGATGTTAACCTGTTTTCTGAAATAGAAAGTGCAGCAGCAAGGTATTTTTTCTTTGTCAAGTATTTTGTGACTGTATTTTGGCAGGTTTATTTTGCTGAGCTGTGGAGGAAGTGTAGGTATGCTCTGAAGCTGAAATACAAAATGATTAGGCAGCAGTGAAAGCTAAGCGAAAGCTTTTGAAAAAGAAACCCAGCCTTCTCCTGAAGTATTCTTTAACTATTTTTTTTTTAAATGCACTTATATACCAATACCTGCTAGTTTCCAAATAAAATTTTCAAGGTACCACAAAAGCTCTTCTCCTGTTTTGTTGCGCATAAGAAGGCTTAACCATGTGTTCAGCATCTTTCCAAATTGTTTCTTGGCTTTTCTCTCACAATTTCACAGAAGTTAGGCTTGAAGTCACTACTGAATCAGTAGGTTTACTTCTGATACATCAAATATCTGCATATTGAGGCCACAGACTATTTTTTTTTTGTTACAGCTTTTCCATAATATAATAAGAAAATACAAACCAACAAGCCAGCAATTCAACCATTTTGAAGTAAAAATGACACATGGCACAGGAAAAAATGAGCGGCAATACATTATGCTAATTGGGGGTAGATTACGTCATACTGGATGGCTTTTAATGAAAATTGATTAATAAGCAAAAGAAATATACCACTAAATGCATAAAATAATTCAGCATGGAAGCACATGTGAAACTATTATTTCACATGTGAAACTATTACTTAAGATCAAGTAGACAGTACTTAGTGCAAAAACTATGTAAGTGGGGAGTTGACAGCAAGCTCAACTGAAGGGGAAGCAATAGCCTAGAAGAAGGCTGATACTGACATTTCTCAAAAATCAATTTTGGGAACAGTTGTGTTTAATGTTTTTATTTATGATCTTGGCATAGAAGCAAAAATTGAGAAGCATCATTTGGAGGACAGAAAAGTATTGCTTCATCATAGTGAAAGAACTAAATGACCTTGAGAGCAGAAGTAATAGGAACAGGACGAAATTCATAAAGTGCAAGGGGACAGTATAAAACAAACTTGGAAGCCTCATTTCAAACCTGTCCACTATCATCTAGGAATACATTAGTTAGAAAGAGCTGGAAGAGAAGAGCCCTGGTTGTATGAGTTCATCAATGAAAGACTATTAAGTTTCAATACGATCCAACTGTGAAAAAGTCTAACATGCTCCTAGGACAGGCAAGTAGTTTTTTAATACAGATGGCAGAAGAATAATTGTATGAGACTGTAAGGAGATATCATCTCAAGTACAGAGTGCAGCTCTGGTGATGTATGTTCAAGAATGACGTGTTAACCGTATAAAGATTTTGTGTTTTCGTCATTACAATGTTCAAACATTAGAACAGTGGCTGAGAAAGCCTGTGGGATTTTTGTCCTTGAGATATTCAAAGCATGACTAAACAAAGATCTGAGCAACCTGATCTCATTGACCCTGATCAGGAGTTGGAATAAATGACCTCCAGATATCCTCTCAAACCTTAAATTTTCTATGATTCGGGGATTCTTACTATGGCTTCTTCAGAAATGGATTTTTTGGTCATTCTAGGGACACTGAAAGTGATACAAAACACAACAGCTTTGCAGGTATAGCCTAATAAGTGTATGAAAAGTATTGTGTGGTTTCTTGCTTGGTCATGTTCCTATCAGTTACTGCTCTCAAGTCTCTGTGATGGTTGAGGAATTCATAAAGTCAAAGACATCAGCACGTCCTAGCATGCAAAGTGCCCTGCAAAAAAAAAATGTTTAGGATTTTGGACATTTTGATTGGAAAGAAGATCCTTCCTGATCCCAAATCAGGCTGTTATTGTGACCGAAGGCATCTGCACAAGACATAGTCATCAACGAAAGAAGTTGTTGAGTTTGGGTTTTTTTTAAATAAACAGAACCTCACAAAACCCCATTACATTCCATCAGCTACAACCGGTACTGCTCAACCACTCTTCACCACAAAGCCCTGAAAGTGTAGAGTCAATCTAACCAACAGCACTGTGATCTGGTAGAGAGTCTGGACTTTGTGTATGACACTGGGAACAGGCAGTATAAGGGTAATCAGCATTTTCATAAAGACAGTGTGAGAGCTAAGAGGTGAGTAAGGCAGCTGCAATCTTAGCAAGTCCAGATAAAATTTAATAGATCTCCAAAGAAACTGCCATGAAAGAGATGAGTTAACGCATGTATTGCCCAAAGAAACATCATTTCAATGCATGGTTGCTGACTGAAAATAAGATCAGCATCTACCCATAGTAACCATTTTCCCCCATTGATAAGAAATTGTGCTTAATCTCAAGAGTGAAGTTGTTTAGATAAGGCTTCCTGCCATTGTGCACTGTATATCTTAGATAGGACTTATAGGAATTAATTTCTTCCACAATTCCCCAGCTTTTTTTTTTTTCCAGTTCCTATTCACTTAAGTAAATTACACTACTTTTCACTGAATTGGGAATATATCAGTTAACCTTTGGAAACAGTCATCTGCCCTTCTTTCAGTTGGTTTGCAAAGATTTACAACCCCTGCGTATGGCATCAGCAAAGATTAACTTTTCTGTTCATGGGCTGTTGACACAAAATATTCCACATGGTTGGACTAAATCCCAACTATTTAGAAGACATGCTAAAACTGTCTTGGTACACCTTACAGAAAGTCTGTTCTGTCAAAGCTGCACTTGACTAATGGAATTCAGGATCAATATAATGGTTGGATAAACAATGTTGATCTATTAAGTGGTGAGTATTTCCCTAAATTCTACTACAGTTTGGGTTCTTTTTTATTTTTAAATACAAATGTTACGTGATATCTGAAAGCTGCAGAGAAACTGAAATGCAGGATATTTAAATGGTTTATTTACTCAGCCAGCTTTGTAACAGATTGATGCCACAAAACCTCTCCTCCATGAAAGATGCTGTTCATAAAGCTCACAAGCATTAAGACTTTTTTAAACCTTTAGGTCTTTATTGGTAGAATCAAGAATTAAGCACAACTGTATTCAATCTATTGATACCAGATAAGCAAGTTCATAGTTCCCTGATTTACTTCTCTTCAGGCAAGGTAATTGTAGTGATTATTATCAGCCGTAGAATCATAGAATAGTTTGGGTTGGCAGAGACTTTTAAAGGTCATCTAGTCTACATCTTCGCATCACCTGCATCTTCAACTAGATCAGGTTGCTCAGAGACCCTTCCAACCTGACTTTGTAGGACCTGACCTGACCTCCCTCGAGGTATTTCCTAATTTACCAGTTTACCAATTAAAATTTACCAATATGCCATTACAAATGAACAACTTGATCACAGAAATCTATTTCAGCTATTTCTCTTAGGACTTTTGCTTATAAGTCAGGTGATTGTGTTGAATATGTTTATGCTCTTTTCTCAGAATTGAGAAACTTTCTTTTTTATCCTTCAAAGAGATGACTTTTCCTTCCTATTTTGTAGCAGACAATAAGCAAAAATATCTCTTGAACATTTCTGTCTTCTTTGTATTCTTTACGACATATTTTACAGCAGTGTCTTCTGTTGTACCTCATCTTCCTTTTAGACAAAAGTGCCATCTTTTGACAGATATCAGTAGAAAAAAAACCAACATTAATTAAAAAAAATATAAAATTTAAGAACGGATAAATGAAAAGAAGAATAGAATGAAAATGACAGTAACAATGACTTGTTTTTTCTTTGAAGTACCTAAAATTTGTGGTCATCAAAGAACTGACAGTACAGTGTATTTGGTGTTACATGAGAACAAAGTAATACATTAACATAATTTTAGCTACTTTGCACATTCTGTACATTAAATTTGCTATTAATAGTTTCATAGTGTTACAGGCCTGAAAGAACCATTATATTATCTTCCCTTTTGTGATGCTGTAAAGTGTACATTTCACCAAGAACATTACACCGAGAACAGTATTATTTATACTGCCTTTTTTTTTTAAGCAATGGAAATGCAGTCTCCATGCCTGCACCTACTATGCTATATAGAGAATAAAGATACTAGCTCAGATTTTGAAGCAGTAATTAACTGTTACCTCTCTCTCTGGCACCGAGATGCCTACCAGCCTGTCCAAGACAATGCTAAGACATTATTAATGGAATAAAATGTGCCAAGAACCATTTCCAAAAGGAATCTGGAAAAAACCCACAAAACAAACCTGCATTGAATTTGTCTCTCTTAATCCTGTAGAGTCTTCCTTTGTACTTTCAAAGGTCCCAAGGTCATCCTGATACACCTTATAGCATCATGAGATCATAGGACAATTCAGGTTGGAATTACTTTCTGGTCATCTAGTCCGGCCTCCTCCTCATCGCGCACAATGCATGAACTCTTCATGTTATGAAAATCCTACACGTATGGGCTCCAGTGACACTCTCAGATTATTTCAAACACTTTGAACAATCCTACAAAAAGAGCTCAGAGGAGATCCAGGGGCAAATGTTATGTACCATGGATGTGGTTATTCTGTGCAACAGTTCTTACAGATAAGAGTCCCTGCCCTAAACAATTTAACAGCTTAGATGTATCCTATACTTTTATATATGCGTTATAGGATAAGACAGCTGTTTTAAGATTTTTTTCATCATTGCTTTTGAGGAAAAAAAAAATAGTTTTCAAAGGGGAAGGTCAAACTTCCCATATTAGGTAAGAACTCTGTGTATAACTTTTGCATGCAGTTTTTATTGGTCGCCCTTATATGTGTTTCTGTCTCCACCATAATCACATTTCCTGTCTCTTACTAGACATAATGTACCTCTCACTTGTAAAATCTGTCCCAGCATTTTACACACGCAGGGTCATTTAATCCAGGAGAAATACCCAGAGAAGCCATACCAATATATAGGCAGGCCAGATAGGAGCTAGCCATATTTCTATTTTTCTAACATACAGCTATAATTTATTTTGAAAGCCAATTCTTTTTTATAAATTGCACACTGCATGAAAAGTTCAGCTGAGTCTAAAACCTGTCCTCAGAGAACAATGTGAGCAGCCAATCTGTGCAACAGAGAATGCTTCATGAATTCATACCCAGGGGCTGTAGAAGGAAAACAGATACAGCTCTGTCCATAACTTCAGTCTCTTGAGGGAATATACAATGGATCAAACAGATGTGGATGCAGAAAATCTCTATGTACACAGCTGACACTTCCTATCACCTGCAATGATGCAGACAGTGAAATATAGGAAACCCTCTATACCAGCTTCCATGTGCAGGTTGTGATGCAAATTGCTATTGATACATCTGGACGTCCACAGCTAGCTTCTTTTTCTTTTTTTTAAATGTGTAATTAAATAAATATATATGTTTGGCGACTGGCCAGTCCCACCTAAAATGATATAAAGTGGAATATATGTAAAGCTAGGAAATTTCTAGATTGACTGAATACTCCTTGGTGCTTTTTTTACCAAAACCTCCCTAAGTATGTCATACAAATGCACTAAAATTCTGCATAGACAATATGTGTGTGTATACTGACTGTATATATTATATTGTATTAAATTTATATGTAACACCGTGTTTCTGTATATATTAGTGCATGCACATAGTAATTGTTTTAAAGGTACGTTTCAGATAGTTGGAATTCAGAAGAAAAATACCATTGGTGCCATGCTATTAAAGCGTCTTTCCCTAGAGCTTTTTCTATATTAACATTTTATGTGGTGTAGTTTAAGTGTATGTCTAGACATCAGATTAAGACACACAGTTCTGAACTCCGCATGGATTGTTTTATCAGGGATCAGGGAGCAGCACAAAGCCGTACAAATATTAACCTGGGTGTTGGTCGACAGCTAGCCCTAGGACCAGACAGGGAACAACCATGTTAACCTGGTGTTGTATATGCCAGTGAACTTGGAGTCATATTTAATACCCAAGGTCTAGTATCCTACTGGCATGGTGTGTTTTAAAACTCCCAAATCAAAAATATTGTGCCGTATTTACCAAGGGCTACCTTAGGCCTTCAGTCAGTCTAGAGAAAAAGGTTAGATTAAGCTGCTTTATCGCAGAAGTAGCATCAAATGATACTTCAGCTTAGAGGGACAGATCATCTTGACATCAATGTTCTGGTTGATAGACATTGGAGAAGAAGTATCACCTGAAAGTACAACCCTCCCTTCCAACCAGCCATCCATAGTGGTCAATCCAGGGGAGAAGGTGCCATAGATTTTTTCTTTCCCGCTTTCCCTGCAAAGAAGGCCTGAGAGTTTGGTTTTTGTTGTTGTTAGAAGCATAACGAAGGAAGCACTGCCATGCAAAAGGGCTGGGGAAGTCATCGTTAAGCCTGTGTGACTGACATATTTTGAATTTCTGACATGCAGGAAATGGAAGTTTTCTGCAATTTTCTTCCAAGAGACTAGGGAGGGCGGTTTTATTTATTAAATGGGGAGTTGGTGTTCCGTGCATCAGAAAGCAACAAGGATGTAACTGTTTTCAGAAGTTCTTAATAGTCCCAATATATGCTCATTTTCTCTATTTATAGAAAAGAACCTGGGTCCTAGGCCATTATCTAATTGTCCTTTTGTGTACCTCTGTATTGATTTGTGCCGGTTATTATCTCAAGATGGTGGGTGCCAGGACATTTTCTAAATGGGTCATTTGTTCTTTGAATTCACTGCCTGCCTCTTATCAGCATCTGATAGAAGGCTAAGAAAAAAAGAGGCTGTTGTTTTCCCTTGCTGTTAATTATTTAACATTTATGGCATTTAATTTGTACGCCTTCTATGAACAATATTCTGTGTATGTCCGTTGTATTAATGATGTCCATTTCCCTTTTAGGAAAACTTTGACATGTTTTATATGACTCTATAAAACACACAATACTGAAGAGTAAATAGGCTCCACAGGAAAAGATTTGTTAATGGGTCCCTGTCCAATTAGCAAAAAATCAGGAAAAAAAAAAACAATTAACGTTGAATACAGAAAAATCATTTGGATCAATCTTGCAAAGATTAAAGGCTCTTATTCACTGTAGGTCTTGCACATGGTCACTTATGCTTTGTAATAGTCTATACTATGTAGTCATTATGGACCTAATACAACTTCTGTTAAAACTCATTAAAATGTTGCTTGTGAACCAAACTACAAAAAAAGTGGGTAATACAGAATACAACAGATTCATATTAAATTAGATAATTCAGTCCAATATGAAATTAGCCAAATGAAACTGATAAAAATAAAGCTCCCAGTTTTCTTCTGGTGTTTCAAAAAGACCATATTCTCATTCACTTTTTTAACCAACCATGAACAGTCCGCGTAAGCAGTCTAGTTTTGGATTACAGCAGTAACCTTCTATACTACTCTTCCATTTGCAGGTCTGGAGGCTTGTTAATGCGATTTAAAAAGGCTTTTACTTGGCAAATTCTCCCACCTTGCCTCTGCTAATATTTCTTACTGTATGCATCCTTGAAACTCTAAGACAATAGACCAAAAATGCTCTATAGCAATATTGGTGTTAATTTTCTTTTAAAATGTATGGTAAGATACTTAAAGGAATTGGTGAGTAATGAATTAAAAGAAATCCCATGTATTTGAAATCAGAGGGAATGAAAGTTGTTCACAAGCTCTTCTGTGCCTCAGCTTTTGATTTCACAGCAAGGCTGACTGAGAGAGATTGTTGCACTTCATCAGAGTTTTTGTATGGATTCCTGTAAAAGAAACACTTGAGCAAGCTGAATGTAACTTCCCGCATGACTGAACACCAGCTGATGTGTCTGTACATGACACACACTGAAGGCATGCACCTCAAGACAAAAGTAACGGTGTTTAGATGTTACACAGGTGCCCGTGGAGAGAACGTTGCTACCCCTCCCCCTCCCCCCCAATATATTGGGAACTTTACACAGGATAATGCTTGCATGAGGAATAAAATCTCTTGAATAGGATGGTGAGCCACTGTCTGGGTGGTGATGGGAGTCTCTGTTGTGTCTTTGCAATAGTATCTCCAGCAGGGTTGAACAACCACCCCCTCCCCTCCCACAAAATTGTTCTGCTGAATTCCCGTATCCAGCTGGCCTGAGGTCCTGTGTCACCATTCCATCACATGTCCAATCTATTGCTGTTGATTATCTTAAGCTATCTACCAGTCATCTCTTGATGATCTTAACTATGCACAGGAGACTATCCTGCATGATGATTTCTGCACATTTAGAAGTTCCTACTGAGTATTTACAAGTATCTTGTCAATGTACAGGTTGGTTGGCTCTGGAGTAGGAACAAGCTGGGGAGTCTCTGGGATTGTCGTTTCTTCACCTGGGATATCAATCAACACACTGGAAAGAAACAAACTGGTTGAGGCACAGACATGAGCTGCCAAGAGAATTTGTTGTGACTGCCCAAAATTGCCAGTAAAAGAGCTCCTGTTACAGATAGTGACGTGCTTTGTGAAGACAGTGGCTAGATGTTCAGACAACCCTCTTCTCTCAAGTCGGTCTGGTGTTTAGTTTGCTCGTTGTTCCATCAGCGAGATAAAGAACTGGATTTACACACGAGCACAGCCTCAATAGGCAGTTGCACCACAATTATAACTACAGGACAAACTTGAATTTCATTCTTATATCCCATTGATAACTTAAATTCCACATCTCTTGCCACACCAAGAGGGATGAGCAGGAGTACTTTTAATGAAAATTTTCGCTGAAGAATGACAACTTGCCAAAAGTGTTTGCAAACCCTGAAAACACAAGTAATTTTTTCTCCTGTTTTGTTTGTACTGTATTTGTCCTACATGCTAATGTAGGACTAGTGAAAGTCAGTCAAAAAGAGAGTCACTGAGTTGAGGAGAAGCTGGAATGAGTCCATAATAAATTATTGTAAAGCTTGTATTCACACTCACACTTTATTTTGGCCACAATAATTAGATAAGCAAGTTCTGGAGCTGATCCAGGCTAAGTACGCAGCCAATAATAGGCCATTAAGATTTGGTTTATTTGTGCATTAGATAAAGTGACTGGACCTTCAAACTAAATCAGAGGGCTTTGGCTTCTGAGAAACTCCAGTTATGTGCACATCAGCAGATGTTTAAAGCTAGAATCAATATTGGAGGAACTAACTCAGCACACATTTTTTTGTTGCACTCGTAGGAATATTATTCAGGACTCACTTTTGCATCCTTAAAGTAAAACTGGTTCCCTTTTCTTACTGTCTGGCATGTGAGAGGTAAATACATTGATAGTTGGTGGGGTTTAGGGTCTGCAGATGCAAATGTGTGTGCTGGATTCACATAACTGAGCAGGCTTCTGGGAAATACCTGCTTTTCAGTAAAGATGTGCTTTGCTGTTAGTCCTTTCTGAACATCCCAAAGTACTAGCCACTGGGTAAAAAACATGTCCATGGATTTTCTATACAAATTATAAATATTAGCGAGGCCATCAAAATTAGAGTTGCAAAATTAGGCTATAGTGACACAAAACACAAGGTAGAACCTTCTTTTTTTTTTTTTTTTTCTTCATCTTCTTTGCTTTTATTCGGTTATCTATTGAGATTTCTAAAATGATTCATATTCTTCTGTCTCTTTAGAAGCGGAAATAACACATGGAGATTTGAGAAGTTGATTCCAAGGACAGATATTAAGCTGCTTTTGGGTTTTGGGTAGTTTTTTTCTGTTTCATTTCGTTCACACATGCATGACCTGAAGATGGTTTAATATCAGAGTAAACTCTGCTGCAATAAAACAGCTTATGTTCAGTACAGAGATTCACTGATTTTGTTTGAAACTTAGTGTCCAAATCATTTTTGTGGCCCTTTTCCTTGACAGTCCACCTCTCTATTCTGTATATGGAGTTTGTGGCATTTACCTTTTAGAATTATTTTTTGCTACATTAAAAGCAAAAAAAAAATTACGCTCTGCTTTTCCAAAAAATTGGTCCCACAGGCTTTAACACTGGTAGAACAGTAGTAAGGCAGGTGAAAGGATCTGGATAATTCATGCATGGACAGATACAGACCTTGGTCATAACACTGTCAATCAGAGCTCTAGCACATTGTTCTGCATGCACAACTGTCATGCTATGGAGAAGGTGAAGGTCTGTATGAGGATCCTAACCAAGGTTTTGTTTCATGGAACCTGTCTGCATTTTGCTTTGTGTTGCGGGATTCAAGTTGAATGAGAAAAGCAGAATGCATGTGAGCATGGCGCATCACGTTAAGCGTTTATGTAAGCTGTTAGTCGTTACAACTGACATAAGGAATTTGGATGTGTGGTTCCTCTGCAATATTAAGGATCTCTGCACGTTTGTTTTTTTTTTTTTTTCATGGGCAAATTGTCCCGTGCCAAACCCTGCTTTGAATCTAAGTGAGTGTCTGGCAGCCAGCTTTGGGACACCCCAACATGGTACAATAGTCACCCCCAAAGACTCCCACCTCACACCCTTTGATACCCATCTTACCTGGCTACATTAGCAGCCAGACTCGTGCACCTTGAGGAGGTCAAGTGTGGCTAAATGTGGTAGCTCTACCTACTCCATCTACACCAGTTACTATAGCCTTCTCCTTTAGTCAAGGGAGATGAAGGCATTTGTAGTGTTCAATTCCTGCAACATATCTTAGAGGTCTACCACAGAAAGCAGCAAGCTCTCTTGACCTAGATGATCAGCCGAGATGAGATAGCCTCTTCTTAGAAGTCTTTAGGTGCTTAAATGGACCATGAACATTGTGAGGGTCTCCAAACTGCAGTGGCAGAGGTTAATGAAAAACTATGAAAACTAAAGCTTAATTTTATTTTTTTTTGTAGAAACAAAGAATTCCCCTTCCTACATCTAAACCAGACAGTTCCTCACAGTAGAAAGAATATAAGAAAATTTATTTGCAAGTGTTTTTCATTGTTTTGAGACATCCCAGCACAGAGTGCAAACTGACAATTCAAACGGTGCGCCATATGTTATAAACAGCTTTGCCCTACATATAGCCAGTCACTTCCGTTCATGAAGGAACAAAACTTTATATTCACTACATTAAAGCCTACGCTGATTTACAACACTCTTTGATCAGACGATCAAAACCCACTTTAACGTTGCTCGCAGAACAACCCTACTCCTCGCACCTGTATCATTCATAGCTGGCACAGGTACTGAGCACCTCCGTACTTGCTGGAGCTGTGTGTCAGCCTTTGGCATCGGGGATCATAGCTTTGGTTCAAGTGCTCGCTGTCAGAAGTAAAAAACAATAAAGACAAAATGAGTTTTCTTGGGAATGATTGTGCCACATTGACCTGGGCACGAGGATTGTTGTTTTTTTTTTTTTTCCCACGGGTGCTGAGTGAAAGAGAAATTAATTGGAGCCCTAGGAGACAGGTACGTAGGGCTCACTGAAATTACAGGCTGGCTGCTGGATTAGCAGAGGTAGACACAGGAGCTTAACTATCACATTTTTTTATTGCACAGAAGAGGAGCAATTAAAACATAAGAGAAAGCAGGACTGTTTAAAACAGGGAAGATTAGAATATTGTAAACTAAAAGGATTTAAATTGGGATGGGTTTTAAACAAATCCAGTGTACTAAATTTCAGGCGTGGAAACAGCTGCTGCTGTTTGTGGGGATTTCAGAAAGGTTTTTTAAGTGCGCTAAGTCTTAAAATACAATTTTATGATTTTTTTCTTTCTTTCTTTAATTTCACTTAAAATAATACACTGACCACATGTGGTTTGTGGAAGTCCAGTTGTTTGGTGCAAACTGCTTCATGTGATACTATTTAGGTGAAAGCTATTAGGTCAGCTTTGGGGACTTCGCTAAAGTGGGAATAAGCTCAGCCATTCCAGAAAGGACACCAGCATTTTGAGGAATGAAAGTTGTGTTGTCTTTTGGTCCTGACCAAATTCTGGGTCCAAGACCTGTTTGCTTGGCAAGAAAAACCCAACCTTATTAAGCTTAAGTAATCCATGGAGTTAAATCCCGTTGATAGCAGGAGTCTGGAAAAGAACCAAAGGGCAAAGCAGCAACATCTGAGGGTCATGGAATGAGAGTTAGGATGCACTGAGGAGAGTGGCTATATGTGCATGTTTAACAAGGGACAATCACTGTTTATAGATGAACAAAACTGCCCCCCAACAATGAAGATCCCACCTTTTTGTGCTCATGGGCTTTAACTTGATATAAGGATTGTGTCCTGAAAAAGAACACTAGCTTGTGAATTGACATAAGGCTCAGATGTGGCCAGGCTAGGGAAGCCTGGCGGCTTATTGGGTGCTGGACGAGCAATACACCGCAGCAGATACTCCTTGAGGATGTACTCTTGAGTTCACTCTGAACACCCAATGATGCTGATGATGGAGATTTGAGCTAATGTGTTTTACCTCATGAAACAGAAGTTTAGTGGTATGCATAAGCTCAGCCACCATGATTTAGCTGATGGAAGTAGATAATACACTGTAGTTCATAGAATCATAGGATCGTTAAGGTTGGAAGGGACCTTTAAGATTATCGAGTCCAACCATTAACCTAACCTGACAAAACCACTTCTAAAACATATCCCCAAGTACCACGTTTACACTTTTCTTAAACACCTCCAGGGATGGCGAATCCACCACCTCCCTGGGCAGCCTATTCCAATGTTGGATAACACTTTCAGTGAAAATTTTTTTCCTAATATGCAACCTAAACCTCCCCTGGCTTAACTTGAACCCATTTCCTCTCGTCCTATCACTTGTCACCAGGGAGAAGGAAAGTTCACTCTTTTCTCTCAGTCTTCTAAATACAGTCAGTGAGGGGACTGTTTTTGTGTGAAGCTTCTACAGTACTAAGACTTATTTCTGTATCTCAATTACTGTGCATGGTTTATCCAGAATTTTCTTGAAGATGTGTCTGCCATACTGCAAGAAATACCTGTAGCTGTGTCTGGGGCAAAACTGCTCCAAGTCTGGATGGGCACCTTCTCCTCAAGAATAGCCTCCAGATGTGCTTCTCTGCCAGATGGAGGAGCCTAGCACTTGTGGCCACCTCCATCTATCACATCTCTCCTTGTGGCCGTCACACCAGGGAGGTATGATTATCCACTGTCTTTCCCTGGAGGACTTATTTTTGTTCAGCCAGAAAAGAAGATGACAGCCTGAATTTTAAGCTTAAGTAGCGATATCAGGTGCTGGTCCTTAAGGTGGTCTGGAGTATTGAACAATTTGAAAATTGCTATTGATATGATTCTATAGTATTAGAAGATAATAAATGCAATATGTATAAAAAATAGAATTATAAAGAGAAAATAAATAGGAATAAAAAGATATTCAATAAAGAAACAATAGCAGATTCACGTTCAGAATTACCAGTGATATTCCAAAATTTTGTAGCTGCTATCAGATATCCATTTTAAGCTGTTGCCTTTTACCTCCTGCAGCAGCCTAGTGTGTTTTATTTAAATGTTGTGTTTAAATGTCGATCCACTATAAAACATAGATATTATAAGCATGTAAATACTGCAAGCAATGCAAATTGAAAAAAAAAAAACACCCAACCATAAATCCAAAACAACTTGATATTACCCACTGAGGCCTGATCTCACTGATGGATTGTAATGGAGGTACCTAAATTGTGAATAAATAAATAAATAAATGTGTGATGACAGAAATGCATGCCCACCTGACCACATCTATTGTTTCATTTAAGTTACCAGCACGAGTGCAGAACATCAGGGTCCGCTTGTACACACTTTGTTTGCTCTGTCACATTCTCTACTTTTCTGGGGACAGCAAGGATGGATTCCTCCATGACTGGGGGTTGGACTAGATGATCTCCAGAAGTCCCTTCCAACCCTGACGATTCTGTGATTCTGTGTGATCATATGTGCATAACATCCCCAATGGCCGCTGCCAAGAGTTCAGCAGTCCTTGAGGTATTTTAGCTGATCCTCCACATAACTGGCTTGGAAGCACGCAAATGGCTACTTGTACCCACAGTGATGACTTCTGCCGCTCTCCCCTGCGAGTGGTCTTTGTGTGCCCTGTTTTGTTACTGAAAAAGAAGATCTTAATGGAAATGCCTGCATTGCAAAGTTTCTGCTGGAGTGCACACATGGAGCAGACTGGATAGAAATGGATTGCAAAGTACAGATGGAAAATAAGCATTTTAATTAATGCTAACTTTTATGTACTTGGAGGACCCACATGCTTGTAGATGTGATTCTATCCCATTTGGTCATGCAGAAGCTAATTCTGATGAATTCGCTAATTTTGCCAAAGAGAATTCATAGCTGCCTCTTTTCACCCTGGTACTTTCTTGCAATTACTGTTGTTTGACAGCTGTTGTTTTCATGCAAATTTCACGATGCGGTGTGTGACTCTCTGTGAGGTGATAATAACTGTGCAGATCACGCTTAAACAATAGAAATAAGAGCAGATGATACCAGCGTATTTCTGAGCTGCAATTTGATTTAATGTATTTGCCTACTGTGGCCGTATAAACCTTACAGGCAACACTGCCCATTTCCCTTTGAGATTAATGATATTCAGTGGATGTAGATGAAAGCAAAACCGCCTTATGTGTATTAACTACAATTAGCTGGGATACCGAGTAGACCTTATTCTTGCACTTTATTTAGCTGTTTCACCTAGACAAAACGATTTTCCAGTGTTTTATGCCCACTTTACAGATGTGTAAATCCCACCAAGCAGCTGCAAAGGAGTGGATAATTGGCTGTGTGCCATGATTCGCACTATTATATAGCTGGGATGGTTCTCCCAGCCCGCTTTCTCTGCAGGACTGCTCCCAGAAGCCCCTTGAGCAGAAAAGAGGAGATACTCAACTTAACTGACGTGTATTAATTTGATGGACAAAATTACTGTACTCTGCTTGTGGAACTGGATTTAACACAAGGATATCTGAGGCAAAACTGTACAAATGTTGTTAATGGTCAATGTCAGAGATACCTGCTGCTATTCTACTGCTTTTTCATCATGTTAGATGCACTGTGAAGCCACACTGCAATTGTTAACCACATTTAAGTGCTGGAAAGATGTTAGTAATAGGAAATGTAAAATGACTCACTCTTAATGAATAAAAGGATATCAGATTTTTGTGTAAGGTATTAGTGCTTACCGAGTTCAATCTTAATAAAATAATAATGCATAGACAGTGCTGATAAAAGCTCAGAATTAGAGAGGCTCCCTGTAGCTCACACAGAGGTATGAGCAGAATGAATTAACAAGTACTGTTTTTTTTTTCTCTCGATGACAGCTGAGTTTCAGTGGAGAATAAGTAATTTCAATAACAGACAGGATTGCACCTTGAGATCCTTCAAGATGAAAGATAATGTATCTAAGTGTTGCACATAATGTTAGGCAAAGAGTAGACATCAACAGTGTTTCATCTATGGATAATTTTTATTTTAATATACGGGAAGCCACAACAGAAGAACAGATATTAAGTCACTGTGAGAGAACTTGTATGTTTATCAGTTGCAACCGGCCATCTTGAAATATCTTAGCTTATTGCAAAAAGTAGGAGTGACTTCTTGTAATGGTAAAGTACCGTGGAAAGGAGACAATATTTCAGTTTCATGATTCCAGACCCCTTGGTTGTAATAGAATATGAATTTAGCATTTCTTACTCTGTCACTGCTTCTGAACCGTAGGTAAAATTCAATCAAGCCTGCTGATAGCAAATCGACGTATTATTTCAAGAAATATCAGAGTATTGCCACTGAAAATAATTTTTCAGTAAATAAAAACATTAATTGTTCAGCTGCTTAGTGCTATGTTGAGTGATCAGGTGGGTCCATAGCTACCACAGTCCATGCAAATGCACATAAAAAGTTTGCTATCTTTTATATTGCATTTTTCTAATGTTTAGCCTGAGACAGTGTCTTGCATTTCATAAGCAGCCAGCCCCGCTTCCCATCCAGCTGCCAAGTCTCCTGTCCCTCTTAGTGAAGTCCCGGTTTTCCTTGTCACCCCACGGCTCTTGCTGAGCTGAACCGGCACTTTCATCTTGGTGAATCAGCATAGCTGGCACTGAATTAGCAATTCTTAGTATTTCTGGGTGTTCGTGAGGTGATTACTTTTGGAAATGCCAGTTCAGCACAGCCAGGGACAAGCAGAAAAAAGAGATGCAGACTTTCCCAGCAGGGACAGCTGGGGCTGCTGATTAAGGATGGATGAATCTGTTGGGGAAAACAAATCTGCTTAAGCCC
Source organism: Ibidorhyncha struthersii (assembly GCA_013398815.1). Taxonomy (NCBI): domain Eukaryota; kingdom Metazoa; phylum Chordata; class Aves; order Charadriiformes; family Charadriidae; genus Ibidorhyncha; species Ibidorhyncha struthersii. The sequence goes on from VZSZ01001936.1 coordinate 110,395, forward strand.
CAGTTCTGCAAAACTTCCATATTAATTCCTGTGTTCGTGAAAATGTTTGTCTCCCTTCCAGCCAATGGGCTGGGATATTTTTGTTTCTTTGCTGTTGCCACCATCCAGTTTTCTTCCAAGAACTACGGTCTGATGACTTCAAAATGTTGAATTACTTGTCTACATCCATGCGGCATCGCTAATGGTGCTATTCTCTGACAGCATCTTTGGCAACCCCACACGGCATCTCCTTCAGGAGCAACAGTAAATGTCGTGGCACTGAGAATAATAGTATGCAGCTAACCAGCAGAAAGATTTAGAAATTGGCAACAGATTACATTGTTTCCAGTCACATATCTTTATCAGGGCTGCTATGGGCACCTTTTATCTTAGCGACAATACGGTCGTATATTAGATTTCTGAAACCAGAAGGCTGGCCAGATTACTGGGAGTAGGTGACATTAGTGTTGTAATGAAGAAAAGTAACAAGGGACAAAGAGGCTGTGTATAAAGACATCCTATATTGTAGGCAAACTCCATTTAGTAAATGGATTTCAAGACCATGTGTGCAGGGCAGCTGTCCTTTGCCCTCCAGTGATGGGGATGGATACTGCCCATTTGCATCACATGGTGACTTAAGAATGTTAGTATATGTAAGCAACTCTTCCACAGTCCTAGAAAGTCTTAGCTGGACTATATATCTGTCATTTTCCCTCTGAATAAGCCAATAACAAGCCAATCAGACACTAATAAATCTATTTTTTTTTTTTGAAAACAAACCATCAAACAACCAAAAAAGCCAACAAACAACCAACAAAACAGTACTTATAGGGAAGACTAACTCGGTACAGATCACTGAGATGATTGCTTGTTAGGTCATGTGAAAAGATCAAGAGCCTGTTCCTGAAAATCTGGGGATACTTCACTCACCATTTGTTCAGTATTCAAAATTCATGTGATTCCTCACTAGTATGGGACTGGCATTTTAAATGTATAAAGTGATTTCTGGTAATGTTCACCACTACCCTCATAACTTATGAAGGGTTTTCATATCACAGTGGGTCTAAAAGGAGATTGCAGATCAGAAGGAAAACAATGAATCCAAGCCAAGCAAGAACAAATACTGTCTTGTTAATTGAATAGAACTGTTCAGAATAAATATCTAATGCTGCTGTATTTGTAGTGGTGATATTAATCAAAGACAACGTAATGGCTTTTATAGTATTGCCTCTGTTTTGGGGGTGCTTAATAATCATTTAACATAACAGAAACATTTTTAATCTACGGGATTTTCTGTCATCTGGGTTTTCACATCAACTTCTCAGAGCCCATATAACCATTTTTCAGAGGGATTGTGTAGTCCAGACAGATTGCGTGTATCGGTGACATGGCTTCTGGAGGTCTCACTAGAAGTTAGTGCCTTTGGAAACTAAATTAAGCAAAAGCAAAGCAAAGACAATTATCTTAATGCACAGAATTATGCTGAATTAGAGCCCTGAGTGAAACAATCAGTTCAAATGCCCAGCTTAGCGTAAAATCAGAATTATTTCTTTATGCGGAAGGAATAGTGATCAGCTCCTGCCACAACATTTCCCATGAACACTGGAGATCTCTCTGCTGGTTTTGTAAAAGACTATTACATGGGCATTAAGAGGAAAGGGCCTGGGTGAACTCAGATAAAGCCAAAGTTAGAGTCCAACCCATACCAGTAAGTTTGTCAGGCCATACAGGTGGTGTTCTCCTCTCTGCCTCCAGTGCCTGCAAGTTTATATATGCCTTTTTAAACACACAAATAATTTCTAGGTGCCATGGTAGCATGCCGGGGCCTTCCCTTCTCCCTCCAGAGACGACTGAGAAAGTCCGATAAAGACCACAAAGAGAAAAGACCACATTGAAAGTCCGATATATCAAGGAACATGATGAGCACATGCGACATGGTCCCTCTTTAGTTGCAAGGGAATAGGTGAGGAGTTTGCAGCTGCCTCCTCCTCTGCAGGATCAGTGCTTTAAGTACGTTCAGGACTACAAATCTTTTTGCTTGCCTAAATAAAGTTGGTCATCCACCCTCTTCCCTTTCTTCTGTTCAGGAGACTCAAGAGTTGTTCAATCAGCATGAGACACCCACCAAGTCTTAGGGTGAGAGCTCCTCTCCCCAAACCCTCAGGAGAGTGGCTCGATTTATATTTCCAAACGCTTCGCTTAGTGTGTGGTGGGATGTCTTGCCAATAACCTCTGCAGCACCGGTATTAGAACAGCATGGCACAGGGGGCTGTTTAGAGGATGGGATTAGATTAGCATCTTTCCCCTAAACCCTTGCTGTGCCTCCCATTTTCCACTGAATTTTCTACATACCAGGTATTGTTGGCCACCTGCTGCCACGCTGATAGAGGAAAAGTTACTGCTGATTTCTGCAATAGCTAAGCCTTGTGGCAGAAATCCTGCCTGGGTGAACTCAGCTCATCGTATATAAGTGGCAGCGGTTGAAAGAAGCACAGAAACTTGGGCTCTTCTTGCAGACTGGAGCCAAAATGAACCTAGCTCAACTAATATCCTAGAGGGACGGGGTTAAGGAAAGTTTTTCCAGCATAGAAAAGGGCCTGATCTAAAACTAAACCAAAACAGAACGGAAAAAAAAAAATAAAGAAAACCCCAACAACCCACAACTAAATAATTGGGAATGCTGCAGGAAAAGAAGTCTGCACTGCAGGAGCTAGATGGAGTGGAGTGAAGCGTGAGACAAGTGAAGTATTTGTCACTAGGGGGCAACGTAGTATCAGATTAGTGGACGGATGCTCCCCTGGAAGACACTGAAATATGGGGACAAGAACGTGCCACCATATGGAGGAGAGACTTAAAAATAACAAGGCAGCCTGGTGAAGAACAGCAGAATGAGAAAATGAGTTTTAATGCCCTTAGGCATCATATTGACTCACTGGCTCAGCCAGCCAGAGAGAGGAATGGGAGTTGAAGAAGGAGAATGTGGCTGCTGTGACTTGATTGGCAATGCCAACTACCATATAGTCAGACGTAAGCTCTTCCTGAATGAAGAGACGTGATAGAATTATATTTGTGATCAAGGGGCAGAAAGGGAGAAAAAAATTAATATAATGTACTGGCTGGCTGAGTTTCAAACAATCCTCTGCATTTGTGACGCCTATAGCTTATATCAGAAATGCAGTTAGTCTCTCACAAAACAAGTCTAGAAGCTCTCAGTCCATAAATTTTGAGTTGATTCAAATCTCCGCACAATACAGATAGCAAAGTTACCTCTTATATCACTCTATGTCTGCCTAAGAGTCACAGAAATAAGGTGAGAAATAGCATTTCTGTAACTTCTGATATATATTTTGTTAACAGAAGCCAATATTAAACCACTGAATTGGTGCAATAACACTGTTTTAAAACCTGTATAAATAAACCCTTAAATTTGGACCCCATATTTGACCAATATGGTCAAATTGCAGAATAGATGGAAGATGAATCTTGGATAACAAAGAGCTGAGGGTTAGGCTTAAAACAGTGTTTTAAAAGCTTCTTTACAGAGGAAGTTATTTTTAATCCATCCAGAATGTGAATATGTTGGCCTAAACTACTTAGTACACATGGATGGATCCCTGGCCTTATGGCAATATAACCAAAATGACCTGGTGTCTTCATCCAGAGCAGACTGGCTGGATCTACACCATGGAGCATACTCCTTCACTGGACCCCATGGGATCTGAAGATAAAATAGTTAATTAGTGCATGAAATTGTTTATGAAAAACTGTGAGGATTGTGTTGCAAGCCACCGGAACCATGTTTTTATATATTTGTGTGATACAATGTTGTCCCTCTAATAGTTGGCTGTGAATGTACAGAGCAGTCCCATTTTGCCCTCTCTCTTCCCAGACCCTCCCCAACAATTCTCCCACCTGTGCCACGTAGGAGCTGCCTCTGGTGCTCATCTTCATGCCTCTTCACTGAGCTGATTTAATTTGCTAAGCTTGCAGAATACACACACCTGTTTTGGTGTGTTAATTTTCTGTCAGTTCAGTGAAACAAAAAAACTCATGACGGAGACCACTGGGCACCAGATTTGGCACAAGCAAACCAGCAGCAGCTGGTAGGAGCAGGATGGCCCATTCTCTGCCATGGGGAGATACTGCACTGTCTCAGCTGTATCACTGAAGTGTGCCCTTATTCCACTTTAAATTAATAAATCATTGATATGTAACCTATGTGCACTGAGGAGATCTTGACAATCAGACCTGTTCATTCATTAAAGCGAATTAGGTTTTGATATTCAGAATTTGACAAAAGCTGTCAATATTTTTGGGGCATTCCTCCTTTCTCCTCATCCCAAATAATCATGATTTTGAAAAGTTGAAGTCAGGTAAAAGGAAATCTGTAGCAAAGGTCCTGGAGAGGTTTTTAAGTGGTCTGCTTTTCCCAGGGAAAACCAAACTTCACCTTCTTCAATTTCATCAAGTCTGCATAGTGAAGCTAAATGCAAAATAGTTGAAAATCACTGAAAATAACAGTCAGGATCTAAAACAAGAATGAGGTGTTCTGCAATAAAAACACTTGTAACAGTTATTTCTAACTGGGAGTGCAGTGAATAACTAATTTCCATTTCTGAAATGAGCTTTATTCTTTTGTTTACTACACTGCAGAAGAAGAATCCCACTGCATTTTACTGTGTTAGTCGTGAAAGTGATAAAACTGAGCCAAAACTTGTGCTTCTGCTTTATTACTGGATATGAAGAGTTATGAGTTGAAACAGCAATGTGAAACTTTCTGAATTGACAAATTTTTTCATCTGGGAGGCCATTCTGGATCCAGTAAAATTGTGGTTGGAACTAATTTTCGCCTTATGCTACATGGGACAAAATTGTTCTTATTGCTGTGCACGTATTTACAACCTCTGGCACAATGGGATTCAATTCTTTCCTGGGATCCAGGTATTTTGCTAATTCAAATGATTATAACTGTGGCAGGGGGGCTATATTTTGTGGCTGGAAGTAATCAAAACCATGAAAGAATTATCATAATTCATAAAATGTTCAGTGAAAAGACATCATGAGGCAGCATAACTCACTAACATAAATTCAGTCACACTGGCTGGGACCAAAGGTCCGTCTGTCCCTTTGATGGCAGCAGAGAGCCTAGGGAAGATTGCGTAAACTGCACAAACATAAATTCTGCTTTCTTCTGATACTCCCCCATGCATTAAACTTTTACAGGGACTACATGAACCAGAAATGGTTTTTATGTGTTTAAGTAACACCCAATTGATTTTATTCCTATGGGCTTGTCGATTCATCCTGTGAATCCATGCAGACTTTCAGCACTGGTAGTATCTTCTGACAAGGAGTCTCACATCTTCCTTTTGTGTTATGTGGAAAAACACCTTTTTGCTTGTTTTTAACTTCTCTTTCATTTGATGCCACCTATTTCCTGTACTGGAAAAGACAGTAAATTGTCAATCCTATTCACCTTCTTCATGTGAGATTTTTATGTACCTACAGGTCATATCCTGCAGAATTGTCTATTTCCCACACTGAAGAGTTTAGTTATTACTTCATTTTATTAAAGCCTGACTACAACTTTCCCAGGAAACATCCATATTCAGAAATTAATTCATAACAGTATAAATTAACCTTGTGTTTCTTTTATTTTAGCTTAAAACACAGGAAAAAATGCACAAGATTTTCATGATGTTGAATATGTTCCAAGTCAATCCTATGAAGTGATCATCATTTGTTTCAGTGCTTCTCACTTGAGAAGAGTATCATTTGAACTCTTTGAATACAGTAAGCAGACATGTGTCATTGTGCTGAGCACTTTCTCAAGGATTTGACAGCTTTTTATTTCATGCATCATTCACCCCCTGCTATAGTAATCACACAAAGTAGCATTTCATTAATGCAAAGTTAAAAAGTTGATAGGATGTTGAGAAATAATATCTGGACCCAGGCATGTTGGTAATGGATTTCATTGTGCTGCGCTACCCTAAGCAATGCTCACACCAAAGTGACATCTACTTACTGCAAAATAAATAAGAGATTGAACTGGGGATTATTTATTATTTTTTTTAACGGCTGGGAACCCAGACTAAAAAAAGCCAAATGAACCCAACTCCAGCATTATACAGAAGCTGTAACTTAAATTGTGTCTATCATAAAAAGATAATCAGAATATGGAGTTTTGCTTTCCTCACACTGTCTATGAAGACGTAGAAGGAGAGACTCCAGTGCGAATCTTTCTGAAGAGATAACATTTTGTCTCTCCTAGAGGAAGTGCCAGAAATATTACTGACTTCTACGCTGAGTAAGATTTGCTGTGACATGTGTCACTTACATTACTCAAAAATTGTAAGTAAGCAATGAAAATCAGGATTAATTCAAATTTGCATCACAGGTGGTGTAGAGCATTGACAAAGGGATTTGAATCACAGTCAGCTGTCAAATGGCACACTGGTTATACAAACACAAGTGAATCCAGCATCGTATCAGTGTGAGGCTGGTTGCTAATGGTGTTGAAATGGTGATTGCCTGCAAATGGTATTATGGTTTTAATACTTATATGCACTAAAAGAAACATTTACATTAAAAGTACAGAGTTGGAAAAAGTAAGCACTTAAAATTTTATCATAAAAAAGTATTTATTTAAGGTTGCCTATGTAGCATCCCAAAGTTACAATCTTTAATATCACCACATAAAGCTTTTTTCACTAAGTACTTTCATCTGATAGATCCATTGCAATAGGAAACACAGAGATTTCTATCTGCTGAGTTTCAATGATTGCTTACGAAGAATACAGGAGCATTCCTAAAAGGATTGGAAAGACCATTCTTTAAAATACAAAATACTATATAAAGCAGTTTAAATGATACTGCTTCACCTAAACATTAAAAAATATTGTCAGGAGGTAAACTTGTATTCCAGATGCATTAGGAAACCGAGGACAACTTTCTAATATCAACATGTGTATTTTAAACATTTAAAACCCAGTATTATGAAACAGAAAGAAAAAAAAAAAAACAAAACCAAACTAAACCCAAGCTATAGATAAACCTTGGTTTTTAGATACACTATTTAATATAGTTTACATAAGAGTGGATTTCTTTTTTTAAATTTTGGTAGCTTTTCTAACTCTTGGTTCCTGAGTCCGTCTTGGGTTCAAATATATCCAATGACAAAACAAAAGTGAGTTATTTCTGGTCATTGGGGTTTCCTTCACTGGCCAAATGTAGTAATCTAGTGTTATCAGACACAGGTATTTCTAGACATCTGTAGACAGCTCACAGATATGCCTCAGAGCTTGACAGATACCTGACAGCTACTGAAGGTCACCTCAGCCAATGGCCTTTAGTCTCAGAATGGGAGTTAATTTAAATGCCTACATATGAAAGCATCCTATGTTGCTTCCAGCTTCTGCAGTATAAGGAGATGAATCTTTGTGAAGTCCTGTGGCATACCTGTACAGAGGTCTTGCATGTCCCCGGGCATGCTTGGTGTCGGTACACATCTCTTCTGCCTTCCGTCATAAGAGTTAACGGACTGCGCAGAAGGTCTCTGTTGATCTGCCTTTGGGTGCCTACCTTAGGTGAACTGAATCTCTGTGACTATGCTCCAGTGACTATGCTGACCAGATCTTTGTCTGAGATCTTTATATGAGACAGTAGACAACAGCACAGATGTAGACATTGACATTTAGTAGGGCTTGGCAGTGTTAGGTTTACAGTTGGACTCGATGATCTTAAAGGTCTTTTCCAAGCTAAATGATTCTATGATTCTATGACTTAGGCACTTAGGCATTCAGGCATATGTAGACATCGACATTGAAACCCAGTCCCACACTAGGTGGTAGTTACTAGCTTGAACAGGCTGCCCAGAGAGGTTGTGGAGTCTCCCACTCTGGAGACATTCCAAACCCGCCTGGACGCTGTCCTGTGCAACCTGTTGTAGGTGACCCTGCTCTGGCGGGGGGGTTGGACTAGATGATCTCCAGAGGTCCCTTCCAACCCTGACTATTCTGTGATTCTGTGATTCAGTGCCCACTGTTCCCACAATAAAGAGTACACTTAAGAAAACTACATGTTATTCAATAATATTCTTTTTTTTTTTTTTTGGCATTTTAGAAGGTGATTTAACTTTTCAATATGCTTCCTTTGTTCAGTCCACCACTGTGCTGTAAGGTGCTGAAAGTATTTTTTGGCACTCCAGATGTATCTTCTTTTAAATGACGTTATTTTCATTGCAATCACTCCTGAGTGCTTTTTTCATGATTCGGGAATAGATAGTGAAGGAAGAGAGTTGGAGTGATAGGGAAAGTGAAGAGGTGCGTTCTGTTTCATCCACTTTATCTAGATGGACTGTGATTAAGTAAAATAGCTCAAGTCATAATAAAAATCAGTCATGAGGATTGTGCTTATCTTTAAGCCCTGGTAGTCTAAAAGCAATCTTAATACCAGGTGTATGCTAAAAAGGCTGTCATGAATAAGGACAACCTTTAAGAATGGTATTTCCAAACTGGGGTCAGAATACAGATAACTGCTGGTGATGGCAGGATATCTGAAATCTAACGCAAGATAGAATAAGGGACGTTGACTCAGAAAATTTTCTCCAGTGTAAAAGTCTGGCACCTATGTTAGAAATGTATATTTATTCTCTGGGTGAAGCTAAGCATAAATTGTAAGCCAAGCCTAGTGCAATGACCAGTTTGCATGAAGTTTTACTGTAGTCTTTCACAACTTGTGAACAGGAAGAACCAGCTGGGTGGAAAGGAGCACACTAACCATAAAATCTCATGGACATGGAAAATAAGAGAGCTGTTCTTGCAGCTATGGTCTGGGGAAAGACAAGTGCGAAGCAGGTTTCTAACTCTTCAGGCTTATTAAGAAACACATGAAACACAATTCCAATTTTAACAACAGAGTAGCCAGACAGACTTTAGGATAAAGCCTCTCTGGAACAGGAAAAAGAAGAAAGGAAAATCTCCTAAATCCGTTGAGAATGTGGACCAATCAAGGAGAGTATATTGTCAAACACAAGCTTGATAATTATTCTATAATTTTGCAACTTTCTGTCTCGTTTTAATGTAGTATTTTAACATTTTCCTTAATAAAGTAAACCAAATGTATTTTATTTCTTCAGTGTTGTTTTATAGAAAGTGTGATTGTTGAGTAATCTGAGTAAACAAAGAACTCCATTCCTTTGCATGTAGTGACTCTCCGAATAGCAGGAAATGGCAAGATTAGGGAATATCTATCAACCAACATCAGTAGTAGATTCCTGGAAAATAGATACTGGTCAGTGGTTATTTTAAAGTGTAGTGACACTTGGGTATGGAGAAGAGGTCTTCCAAAGTGTTTGTGCAATCATTAAGAGTGGCGGCAAGGTGGCTTCTGACATCGTGAAAGACTGTCCACACATGTGAGACAAGGAGCAGTTATAGCTGTGCAAGTCCCTGAATGGACTGCAAAGTTGTTTCTTGAGATGCCTGATCTTCCCAGAGCTTACGTGTTAAAATTGTGTTTGCTACATCTTTGAAAAACAGTTTGGGACTTGCCTATTTCTGTACATGCGTCTTTTTTTTGTTGTATCCTGTGATCCAGGCATTTAACTTTATTGCTGGTAGCCTAAAAAGGGGAATATTTAACACATCTCAGCTTCCTTTTGATCTGCTTTTCCTATCAACATCCTGACATCATTAATTTATTTTTCCCACCCTTTCTTCCCTTGCTTAACAAGAAAAAGCACTTAAGTTGCAGTCCTCCTGGTGATTCAACACTGGGTTTTTCAAAGCATAAAATGTCATCACGTTCCCCAAGTAATGCAGGTTACCAAGGTCTGTTGCTCTGACTGAGGTAAGGAGAGATTGTTCTTCTAGGTGCTGTGTATGATCACTGAAATTTTTGCAAGCCTTCAGCTGAGTGCAAGGGAAACCTCCATGAAAATGACAAACTAAGAAGTTTAAATTATTCAGTCATGATTAAAAATCTTTACTTATTTTAACAAGGGGAAGAAAAATACATATGCTATTGAAACTGAAAACTGGGGATCAATACGCTTTCATTGAAAAGCTTTCCCTGAAGAGCAATGTTTGTTATAAATTAAGCTTTCCAACTGATTCTGTGCAACACAGTGAAACAAACTCAGCCCAGAGAAGCTCTTCTGGTCATACTAACAAAGATCAGATAAGGGTGTAACTATTGCTGCAGACAGTGATAATTCACAATGTTGATATGGAGATGAAAACAAAAGGCTTTATTGTTGACCCAGCTTCCACAATATTCATCTGTAGGGTCAGTAAAGAAAGCTTTGAGTAACCCTTTTCTGTCACTGACAAAGGCATAAAAAAGGTGACAAGCTAGTTCCTTCATCAACTGAATTTAGGTAGGGGAAAGGTGAGCGATCTTCTGGTCTCTTACAAGGGCATGTAGTGATAGGATGAGGGGTAATGGTTTCAAACGGGAAAAGGGGAGATTTATATTAGATATCAGGAAGAAATTTTTCACTGTGAGGGTGGTGAGCCCCTGGCGCAGGTTGCCCAGAGAAGCTGTGGCTGCCCCAGCCCTGGAGGTGTTCAAGGCCAGGTTGGACGGGGCTTGGAGCAACCTGGGCTGGTGGAAGGTGTCCCTGCCCAGGGCAGGGGGGTTGGAACTCGATGATCTTTAAGATTGTTTCCAACCTAAACCATTCTATGATTCTATGACATGGGCAAGGTTTTGCTAAGGCTTTTTGGGAAAGCAGATTTGGGAGGGAATTATATCAAAGTCCAGTGTATTAAAAGTGGTCCTCTTCGGCAGAGGACGACATAAACTACAGGGGAACGAAAGGAAGAAATGAAAGTGGTGCAGGTAACATCCGGCATTACTTGGGAATTGAATGCATTTCCTTTTATACTTTGTATGGTAGAAACTGTAAACTCATCTGCCTTGAGTTAATGAATATATGTGTTAAACTCCTTTTGTTCATGGCAAGGAGCAACTAATAGCAGTCATTAGTTTGTTCCTATCTCCTGCTCCTTCCTTTTAGGGTGCACATGCATACTTACTTCCTTAAAATGGTAGTTACACCTTCCTTTTGATCTGTGTTACACCGTTTGACATTTTTGACATCTCACAAATATTTTAGAGGGCTACATTAGTTGTGTCTGATGGATCTTCCATTTTGACAATGGCCATCTTAAAAAATTAAATAAAATTGTATTGTACTGAAATTAACAGTACATTATCCCCAGTACAATAATGACAGCAGCATGACAACTTGCAAATTAACGGTAAAAAAGATTATAACCCTTTCACACACATTTCTTGAGATATTTTGCAACATTATTTCTTTGTACAATATAAAGTCAGGAATGTGTTAAATGACAGCATAATTTATTGTTGTTTACCAGATGCAGAATATTTTATTAAGGTTCACAAGCCTTCTATATCTTGTCAAATATGTGAGGAACACTTGATAAACCATTTTGGAAAGTGTCTCAGATGCAAATATCTCATAAGAGAGCCAAGAATGCTGCTTCTGGGCACTTTTCTTAAACCCAGATATTGATGTGTCTCCTGTACAACTTTCTTTGCAAGTTTTCTTCTGTAGGCCTGTTCCTGCATCTTGTACAAGAAATATGCTCCCATGTTTTGCTTTAGGCAATTATTTTACCATAAGTTCTTAGTAGCAGTAGTATTTCACTATCTTATGGCTGTGCTCAGAGATTTCAATCAGAGCTGGACTTAATGATACAATGCATTATTAATGCTGTATACAATTTACTATAGGTTGTAAAAAGCTTATTTGCTAAGAAGCTCATGATACAGAGGTGAAAAAAAGTCATGAGGTTCTTGTAGCCACTTACTCCAATGGAATTAAATTTACTATGATGGCCTGGAAAACAGTGTCCTTCCTCCAACTCAAAATAAAATATTTTTCCTTTATTTTTTTTCCATCATGCGGTATGAGCAAACAATAACAAGTTATTGGAATCTCCTTGACTCCCTTCATTAGGAAATGGCATGTGTACTGTCACAGTAATATTCATTCTTGAGTTTTTGGCCTGTTTTGCCAGTCTTCTAATTCAGTTGTGGTAGAATAGCACACTCACAATCAGCAAACGGTTAACGCTTGTCAAACCCAACACTATGATAGCAGTAGGATGTGGGTAAAAAGTTTAAATTCTTCCAACATTTTCTCTGAAAGTATAATCCCCAAACGAAATTCCTAGATTGCAGTTGGGTATTCTCCTGCTTTGAGACAGGAGAGAGAAGGGAGACTACAGGATCCAGGCACTGCAGTTAGGTTGGTGATCTAGAGCACTCTTGGCTAACGGCCAGCTCTGCCGTTGCAAGAATAGACTATTAAGGTTAAATTTAAATTGCCAGGCTTGGGACTGCTTCCCCATGATGATGTCATCCTCATCCTCATTTTATGATGTCATGATGTCATCCTCATCCTCATGTGACTCTGAGTCATGGATCAGCCTTTACTTGTCCAAGTCTCCATGAGATGAGAGCCCTAGCTCTCAGACTGGAAGGGGGTTCAGCTGCACAGACTTTCTAGATGTCCATCTCTAACATGTTGTGCTTTGGTTTTGTTTTGTTTTGTTTTTTTCTTTTCTGAATGTGCTGGAGATATCACATTAAAAATTTTAAAGTTTGATACAAATTTGTATTGGTGTTGACGAGAGCACCAAAAGACACATCTTTTGTATGCAGAGAGATGAGTTAGGTGGTGGCAGTCTGACCACCACAGTACTGTACTTCACTGAGTACCTGTCTAATTCGGGCTTTCTTTTTTTTAAATGATTTTAAATGATTTGCTACTGTAAAACCATAAATCATCTACTAGTTCAGCATTACAATTCTGCATTGTACACAGCAAAACTCATTTGTTGTGCACATTTGTTCAAACCCTCTCAGATACTGAATTTATTAGGATGTATTTTAGCATAGCATTTCTAGATCCCACTCTGGAAAAGTACATGTAGTTAGAACAGAGACACTCGATGGCCTCACATTCACTTCATGGAGGTGGCTGGTAGCTGCCACCACACCACAAAGGGCAGTCTGACCGCCCATGATGTCACACCAAAATCCAAGCTCTTGTTTCCAGAAATAACAGGAACAACTCTATGAGAAGAAAAAGCCAGTTCTACTGAACATGTTCTAATTTTTCCTATCCCCAGTCCAGCCATAGACAATTACTGCTCACTAAAAACTGTGAAACAGTGGCTGTAGTTGGATGATTCATCAGCGACATTTCCAAGATATGTATCTTCCTGAACAATACCGGAAATAAATCTTCCAGGATCACATCAATATGCTTCTTGCTCCGAGTAAAATGCCAAAAGATTAACCAGATACCAGTTAATTGGTGTTTTGTGGATCTTTGTATGAGCTGAACAGGCAATGTTTTACAAGAGTCAGAAACTGTTTGCTGTGCTATAATAATGTCTCTAACTACTTCAACAATTAAAATCATTGTAGGGATTGTGGGAAGTGTATTTATTACCGTTGTTAATTGGAATGCATGAATCAAAAGAGGAAAGCTGTTATACTGTAGGTTGAACCTGACTTCTCTGAGTACGGTGAGATTTATCTTGCAAGGGAAAATATTGTGTAAATTCAGACATTTCTCTCCAGTATTTACTATTTGTGTCACGCTAACATTGCACTATGATTATTTTCAAGAATTTCTAGTCTCTGCTTTACTCTGTGCCTCAGCTGCTTTTATAAATTTACCAGAGGATAAACTCAAGGAACTCTGACATACTCTAGGGTCTCTTGTGTCTCCTCCGCCAATTAAACCTAGTCTGATCATGACCATTAATTCTGTAGCTCAAAAGGAAGTCTACGAAAGAGCCTTAATGTGACAACCCTATCTGTGTTGTGCAAAGCCTTGTTATGGTTTGAAGAACGCAAAATGATCTAATGTCATTTAGACAATTATTCTGTTACCAGATCACCCCTCCCCACCTGGGAAAGGGAATCGGGAAAAAAACAAGGAAACCCGAAGGCTAAAATATAAACAGATTTAATAGAATAATACTAAATAATTAACACTAATAATACTAAAGAACCAATATTGATCCTGATATAAAATTATAAAAGTATATATAAATAAGTATATAAAAGTATATATAAAGTATACAAGGATTATACTCAGCCCATTCCCACTCCCAGAAGGGGACAGCAAATATCAGACACGATGAGCACTTCAGCTTCGGGGGTAAGGAAAGGGCTCAGGGGCTCAGCACTGGGGCAAGAAGTTCTCAGGATCGCAGCCATCATAGAAGAAAAAAAAAAACTCCTCAGCAAACTTTCTAGTTTATATTGAATGTGACGTTCACGGTATGAAATAATGCTGTTGGCCAGCTTGGGTCAAGTGCACTCCTCTTCATCCCTGCACCTAGCAAGCTCAAAAACACTGAGACCTTGAGACCCACATACTATAGCTGTTGATAAAGTAAATATTTTCACAAATTCAGACACTAGAGTCTTATAAAGATGCAGTTTTCCCTAGCATTAAAGGAGATCTTCCTGATAACTAATCCATGAGATCTTCTACATCTCAGATTGCTGTCAAGGATTTTTTCAGAGAAGGTTCCCAGGCTGAAGGGTGCTATTCACACTTACACAGTGACCCATCACAAGCCATGCCATTCCTGTCTCATTTTACACTGTCATCACAGTTCAGCATATTGAGGATGACACCTAAAGTAAACAGATTTTTGGTGCTCAATAAAAACCTTCTGGTCTGGCTTGTCTGCAGTGTACATGCCCTGTAGAGATGGTTCACTTATGTAGGGTGCTGAGGCTATGACCACCCTTCAATATCCTCACTCAGCTTTCTGCAAAACCATATTGCAACTAAATGGTGAGGTTAGGAAAGGGCAAGAAGGGGAACAAGAAAATTCAAGGACCTTCATACCAGCAGGTGAGACTATGATGTTCTCCAGTGGACAATCTATCCTTTTGTGTCTTGGTGCATGCAGGTATGTGTCACAGCATCTGTGAGTAGACTCACTGTCTTCTGGAGAATCTCTGAATATGATAGTATCAGTACAGTCCACCAGGACGTTCTTGAGCTACTGGGAGACAAAAGCAAGAGAAATATTTCTATAGAAGCCATTGCTGGAAGCAGAGCTCAGTAGACATAGGTCCCTGGCAGAGCACTGAGGGACAGGCTGTTTACTTTACCTGAGTTGTGAAGACTCAAATGCTACCAGGGTGCACAGGTTGTGTGATGGATTCTTTCTCAAGGAACTGGTGGGAGTCCTCAAGGCAGGGATGTTTTTTTGTGGCTCAAGTAGTTATTCCCATTTTTGGCCTTGCTTAGAGGAAAATGAAAAGGGTAGGTAAAGTTTAGATATTGTTTTGTTTAAAATTCTCATTTTTGGTGGTGTATATGAAGATAGAATAGAATTTTGTAACTTGTTGTTGGAACGGTAAAGAATTCATTTTAGTCATGTATTTTTCTATATTATATATTCCATTGTAGTTTCTTCTACTTTATAATTGCAGTGCTATTTTTTATAAGTGCATAAAAAGAAAGTGTTGTTGCCATGTTCCCTTGAGTAAGTTAATGACTACATTTTTGAGGTAACTGACTACTGTAATAATGTAATGCATATTCTGTATACAGGAAGCTTTATGTATATAACTTTAAAATACACTATAGGCGTTGAGTTACACTTCCTTTATCACTTTTTTCCTTAGTAAGATGTGACTTTTCCACTATTTTGAATACTTTTGGTGAAGAACATGATAGAAAAAGTAAACATACCACTGTATTCTTAGTTTAGGTTTGTTAGTTTGTTTTTTCCTTGGGCTTTTTAAAATGTGGAACTGAAAGACAATATTTTGTAAATGTGTTTCTTTTTTTTTTTTTTAATTTGCATTGTTATGATGAAGAAAGTAAGCTCTCTTTTGAAGGAAAACAAAGCCCCTAGTCCTTGTGATTACTAGGACCTGAACTGAAATATAAATTTAATAAGAATGAAGTATTGAAAAAAAAAAAACTATGGAGATTTTAAATCCGCCTTTTCATTTCAATAAGTTAATGAAGAAATGTACTTACACCAATTTAAGTTAGCTGTTTCTTTTCTGAACAATTCAACAAAAACTTGAAGCTTGGACATAATGGGAAACAGTAAATCAAACTGGCAGTTTTTACCAAATTCAGATGAGAAGCTTGGTCTAACTTTTACTTCGAGTCATTTTACTCTGTTGAGAAATGGACTCCAGAAGTAAACATCAACTTTCCCACAAAAATGATAAATATTTTAATGCCAAAGAACTTCCAGACTTTTTCCAGCAGCCAAATGATCTCAGCTGCTTCTTGCCCTGTTGTCAGTCTTCACTTTTTATTTCGTATTTCTCTAAATAAAGAAAGAATAGATTGACAATATTAATGTGCGAATACTGTATTCACAGATTGGATTAATGGGCCTGGGTTTGACAGCAGAGCGATTTAGACAGACTAGATTGATGAGCCAAGGCAAGCCGTATGAGTTTCAATACGGCAAACGCTGGGTCTTACGCTTTGGCCACAACAACCCCCGCCAACACTACAGGCCTAGGCTGGAGTGACTGGAAAGCGGCTCAGCAGAGAGGGACCTGGGGGTGTTATTGACAGCCAGCTGAACATGAGCCAGTAGTGTGCCCAGGTGGTCAAGAAGGCCAACGGCATCCTGGCCTGTATCAGGAATAGTGTAGCAGGTAGGACCAGGGAGGTGATTTTACCCCTGTACTCGGCACTGGAGAGGTCACATCTTGAGTGCTGTGTTCAGTTTTGGGCCCCTCACCACCAGAAGGACATTGAGGTGCTGGAGTGTGTCCAGAGAAGGGCAACGAAACTGGTGAGGGGTCTGGAGCACATGTCTTATGAGGAACGGCTGAGGGAACTGGGGCTGTTTAGCCTGGAGAAGAGGAGGCTGAGGGGAGACCTTATCGCTCTCTACCAGTACCTGAAAGGAGGTTGCAGAGAGGTGGGAGTCGACCTGTTCTGTCAAGTAACAGGTGATAGAACAAGAGGAAATGGGTTCAAGTTGTGCCAGGGGAAGTTTAGATTGGATATAAGGAAGAATTTCTTTACTGAAAGTGTCATCAGGCATTGGAACGCATTACTCAGGGCAGCAGTGGAGTACCCACCCCTGGAGGTATTTAAGGGTCATGTAGATATAGTGCTCAGGGACATGGTTTAGTGGTGGGCTTGTCAGTGTTAGGTTAATGATTGAACTAGATGACCTTACAGGTCTTTTCTGATCTAGGACATTCCGTGATTCTGTGATTCTGTGAATATGAGGACAAATTGTTCTGTAAATCCAGATGTATTTCTTTATAACTGAAATGGCAACCTATTCTAGTGGAAGGTGTCCCTGCGCATGGCAGGGGAGTTGGAATCAGATGATCTTCAAGGCCCCTTCCAACCCAAACCATTCTGTGATTCCATGATTTTATAAATAAGCACTGATACCAGATTCAGATTAATGGGCCTCACCCACTGTCCTGGACTGCTGTGCTCATTACAGCATCTGTCCACAGCTGACATAAGTGTGTAGATGTATGATAGACTTTCACTCCACAAAGCAGAAGAGGTCTAGATCTTCTGGCTAGAGGAAAAAACTTCTCTGGGGCATGAAGGCGGGACAAAGGCAGGGACAGTGAAAGCAACTGGAGAAGGTGGGGCTTTTAACAGGGTTCTGCTGGATGGACTGCTCTGCTTCACTAGCCTGACATCACTGTTTATCATACAACTGGTCACTGTCATCTTTTGGTCCCATATATGTGACCAATACAAGATCTAACAAATCAGAAGTGGACAACTATATGGAGCAGTGACCCTTGGGTAAATACCGCCTTGTTGTTTAGAGTCCTCTGCTAAAATAGGACTGGAGACAGTACAATATCCTTCATGTTAAAATGGTTGTAACTACCTGGTGTAGATATAATTGACAGATCTTCAAAGCTGTGTGAAAGATAATAGTTGCAATACAAGACCTCTTGATGTCTCTTGACATATGCTGCTGCCTGCATTGGGTTGCATGATGCATCCCCTTCCACGTGGTTACAGTTGTAACCAGAGAGGCACAAAGCTTTCTGTCATTCTAGGCAGGAACATAGACAATTGGACAAAAGATGGAGAAGTTAATACAGCTGGCTATCCCACATCCCTAGGGAAAAGCATAGGCAAATCTCATGCATGTAAAATTTTAGAATTAATTATTAAGTCCTTGTCTGATTTGCACATTCAGGAAGAACATCAACAATCATTTTCCGCTATCATTTCCAAATGGCTTTTTGTCCCTAGATATAAGGTGAGCAGGCTGGAGCTGGGGCTAGTCAGATCCCATCTGGTCTGCTCAACCTCTTGCACAGCTCCGCAAGCGAATCAGGTGCAGGTGACAAAAGCAGCAAGATGTTGCCACCAGTTCTTATAATTTCCATAAGTATTGTAGCTATTGAAGTTGGTTTTGGAGTTATTGGAAATGGATTTATTACAGGTGTTAATATCATTAACTGGATCAAAAGCAAAAAAATTTCTTCTGCTGATATGATCCTGATCTTTCTGAGCACATCAAGATTTATCTTGCAGATGACCATACTGATGCACATCCATAGTCTCTACTTTGCGGATGAGTTTAAGTTGGCTTCCGTGTACAAAGCTTTTGGTGCTGTATGGATGTTTGTAAACCACGCCAGTTTGTGGTTCAGTACCTGGCTCTACGTACTCTACTGTGTAAAAATAATCAATGTTACCCAATGGCTGTTGCTGCAAATCAAGCTCAGAATAGCTGGGATGGTCCCATGGCTGCTTCTAGGATCGCTGGTGATCTCTTCCGTGACTTCTCTTCCTTTACTATGGATTACACCCAGCACTTACCTCTGCAGCTCAACGGGGAATTGTAGAGAAAATAGCACAGCACATATCACTGACTGGGACAGTTCACATCTCTACCTGCTGCTTCTTTACTTTGTAGGTTGCTT
Source organism: Ibidorhyncha struthersii (assembly GCA_013398815.1). NCBI lineage: Eukaryota > Metazoa > Chordata > Aves > Charadriiformes > Charadriidae > Ibidorhyncha > Ibidorhyncha struthersii. The sequence goes on from VZSZ01001936.1 coordinate 129,346, forward strand.
TTTTCCTCTAGTATTATCTGTGGTAACCTCAGCCCTACTAATTGCTTCTCTATGGAAACACACAAAGAAGATGCAATGTTATGTAGATACTTTCAGGGATCCTTTGATAGACGTTCACCTAACTGCCATTAAATCCATCATTTCTTTCCTGATCCTGTATCTTTCCAGTTTTGCAGCTCAAATTCTGTTGATACTGTCGACTTCTCAAAGTAAAGATGTTGTAAAAGTTGCAGTATCCTTAGTTGTAGCTGGGGCATATCCTTCCTTGCACTCTATTATCCTGATCATAGTCAATTCAAAACTTAAATTGGCATTCAGGTTGTTTTGCCAGCATCTTAAGTGCCGTGTGGAAAATATGACTCTATGCCTCATATTATAGCTTAAGAGAAATACTCTCCAGTAACAGGTCTGGAATCAAGACTTTTATACACATGTTGTTTCACTGTCTTTTTTCTGAGTCAGTAGCTTTCACCTTTCAGAGGTTTCTGTGGTTAGACTTCCTTAACATTTCAGAACAGCTGAAATAACATGCATTTTTGTCTTCTTTTCTATACCACTCTTGCTCCCTGAAACTTACCTAATAAAAAATGAAAATAAGAATGCACTGAAATGGAAAAAATGAACTTAAATAATACATCAAGTAGAGGATGCTTTGTGATTTCAGATTATCAGTTTAAGACTGACAGTTTTATGATAATGTTTGAATTGAAGAAAATTGGGCTAAACCGGAGACAAAATTTAAAGACCTCACAAATATCAGTTCTCTGCTAAAGGATCTTTCACCTGAGAAGCTTAAAATTGGATGAAACAGACACTGTACAAGCAATAGTTGGTGGGACATATGAACAGAATATGCTTCTAAACATGAAAAACTAGCTGAAAGATAATCTGAGCAAAAATTAAGATAGGGAAACATACAGCCAGTTAATGTAATCAAATTATATTCTGAATCAGGTTTATTTGTTTTAGGACTCTAGTACATATACAGCAACATAATGATTAAACACCTCTTTAAAATGGATCCTTTTGTTCAAAACATATATTATGCTTGTTTGTTTTGGATTATTAAGGTGGTGATTACAATGTAAACAGATGTAGGTACATAGATCTACCCGTCCGCTGTATAAAATCTCCGCTTTGTTGAGTTGACAGTTCTGATCACAAATTTGCCTTTTTACAGGATTTACTGTTGCTTTGAACAGTTGTGAGGGGATTCTAAGGTTGTTCTTTTTTAATATTTTATATTACTATGAAGTTTCACTTGCAGTTGATTAAATATATTCCTCAACAAATCCTGCCATGTTTCATCAAATAATGTGTTACATGATTTTACTCTGAAATTCTCAGCTTGGCTCAAGTATTTTTATACTGTATATCCTCTCTGCAGACATTTAGATAATAATAGATTATAAATCGCTATAGTGAGAGTTTCAGTGCCGTCTATAAAACTAATGAAGAGGGTAATTCACTTCGTCTTGGAGTGTATCAGCTCCAGTGTTCTAAACATTCGAGTAATACCTTTATAAAATGCTTTGAAATCACTAACATTATTAGATAAGGAGTGACTATAACATTTGAAACCCGTATCTTAGAATATTTTTTACAATGGAATATATGTTAATAAATGAATGCGCTGTGTAATATGAAGTGATATTATTCGTGTGTGTAAATAGTGGGATCAAACTGCAGAGCAGGAGAGGAGGATGACTAAAATCATAAAAGCAGCATTTGGAGGCGCAGTACAATGTACTGTAAAACTAAGGCCACCATAATGTCCAGTTTTGTGTGTGCTGTGTCAAGAGAGACCCCAAAGTCCCTCTAGAGCCCTGCCTGCGTAGTTCTGCAGGGAAGCAGATGGGAACCACTGAGCTCATGGTGCAGAACTACCCTGCTCTACAGCTGTGCACTCTTGGTCCTTTATCTAGCTGGCAACATCATGATAAGAAAGCCTGCTGAAAGAAATGAAGGATTCTTTGGTGTTGGTTGGGTTTTTCCTTTCTTTTTCATTTCTTTTTCTTTTTCTTTTTCTTTTTCTTTTTCTTTTTCTTTTTCTTTTTCTTTTTCTTTTTTTTTTGGGGGTGGTGGTAGTGGTGGTTATGGTGTTTGGTTTTTTTCACCTGATCAGGAAGGTCTGGTAAAATTCATTTCTCCAATGAGCGCATTTCTCTTTAGGTATTTCCAAACCCTTTTCTGGTGGCAGTCTGAAGGAAAGAGATCAGAGCCAAGTATGAAAATAATGACCTCTGCTCAGCTTATTCACTGCCTCCTCACCTTCAGGAGGAGGAGATCTAAAGAAGGAGCAATGATTAATAAAATATCCTTCAGTACTACCAGGGGAGAGGAGGACAAAGCTCAAGCGCTTGATGTCTTTATACTGTATTGATGAAAGTTTTGTTACACACAGCATAGAGTGAGATACATGGGTACATAAATTAGAATTTTAAATGACTGAATTGGTAAATAAATTATTAGTTTGTCCTTTCCTTTTCCATCCTTCCCCTAAGCTTCAATTTATTTTCATGTCTTCTTCCACAGTAAATACAGTTTCCCATTTATTTTCTGATCTTGCCCTGCTCTTTGGATTTCAACCTTTCCCTTCCTAAAATCATTATCTGTATTCTCTGCAGACCTGGCTTTCTTTTTCTGGTATGTATTAAAAAAGCTTTCTGATTATTATTTTACAACAAAATATCATGTACCGAATTATAGCAGACTTGTTTCTATATCTAGTTTATCCCAGAAAGGAGATAAATAAATCTGATTAACGTTTTGGCAAATACTATTTTTGCACAGAAGAAATATAAAAAGAACTTTGTTGAGATTTCATTGTTTAGGAAGTGTTTATATGGTGATTGAAAATAAGACTCAGTTCACTAGTATATTTCCCCTGGAACTTTGCATGTTACAGGAAATACGGACAACATGAATGGGAAAATACTGTCTGCAGTTTGTATAAGGCCAGTTGCTTTGGCAGTACCGAGGTCATTGTAAGATTATAAAAAAGGTGCTTAGTGCAGTTATTCACAGTGACTACATGAAAACCAAGCCTGACTGGTCCTACAGCTTTTTATTTTTTTAGTGCCATGTTGCTCGCTTTTCTAGGTGAGAATTCATCACATTTCTTTTTCCAGGAAAAGTGGTATTTTGCTGTGTAGAACCTAAGGGACTTCTGATTGAAATCTCAGTAGCATCTTCACAAAGCTGGCAAATACCTCCCTACCATTCTTCCTGCACGTGAATCAGAGACGAGAGCTACCACAGACATTCTGGGTGTGCGGTCACAGGACCACGATCTCATTGCAATTACTGAG
>VZSZ01001938.1:2268-46367 GCA_013398815.1 Ibidorhyncha struthersii
CTTGCTCCTCGTCAACCAAGGGAAAGTCTTGCTTCCTCCAGACTTTCTCTGTTACCTGCAAAGTCTGGGTTTCCCAAGGACTGGCCCGAGCAGTGAAGACAGAAGCAACAAAAAGAAGAAAAATAAAAGCAGACATATTTTCTTCTTAATTTGCTGATTACGTGTTGGAGATTATCTTCATTTTTTTGTTTTACAAATACAGTGACTGTTTTGTTATCATCAGGTCCAGCAGTCCTCTTTGACTCAGAGTTATGATTAGACACAGGAATATTTCTGCCATCAGGTATGTCAGATTTGTACAGAAAAGGATAGAAGGAGTTTTATCTCTTTATTAAAAATATTTTTAAAGGCTATCAAGCATTCATAAAAAGTGTAGGTCAGGGTGAAACCTAACCATTTAATTTAGGAAAATGAAATTTACTTGCAGTCATCATTATAAAGCCAAATATTTTTCACATATCCTCTATAGATTACGCAAAGACTGGAACAGACTGGCAAGAGAGTATTTCCTTGTTGGTTTGCATGATTCTGGCATTAACTCAGGTAGCGAGGGAGTTTATTAAATTTGCCCAAATACTTGAGCGCAAATATTCTAAAACAGCTTTGGAAAGCAGATCCAAAGGATTTTCACCATATTCTCATTCCAGTTCTTTGTATGTAACTATGCAAAATTACAATGTTAGAGTAGACCTTGCTGTCTCTGTGTGTGAGTAAATGGTGCCTGATTCTGTCACCTTCATACTAAAGATTGTTCAAAGAGAATAGTATGTGATGGAGAGTTTGGTCAGAAATCTATGATTTGCACATTTCATTTTTGTACAGGGGTCTGTGTTCTAGTCTATGAATCTTAGTTAACTTTGGGCACTATAGATTTTTGAATTCTTGGCAAGAAAGTATGTTTATTTTGGCTAAGAGTGTGGAAACATGTGAAACTTTCCTTTTTCCCATCATGTAAGCTAGAAATAGAAAAAATTACCATGGATTTTTGGAGCTATTAGATCATCTGGTCTGACCTTCTGTATACCATGTTTTGTCCCACTTACCCTTATTGTAATCCCAGAAATCTGTGTTTTTTGAAGGCAGAATTTGTGTTCAGTTGCAGAATATATTTTGGAGAAGTGGCTATCTTGATGCAAAGACAACAAAAAGTGGAGAATGTACTGCTGCTTTTGGTAGTCTCTTCCAGTGATTGGGTATACCTCCTGTGAAATATTTGTGCCCAATTTGGTACCAGCAAATATGTCTTTTTGCTTTTCTCTGCTAAGATTAGGTCCTTCTCGATTCTCAGTATTATTTCCTCTGATTTCATTTGTAGACTTACACTGTCTATCTTCTCTACTAGTTCTTTCTTGAAAAGACAGACTAGGCAGGCTTGCACTCTTTGTACAAGGTATTTTCCCGAGTAGCTGAGCTGGTTTTTGGCTAGCTTCTGTGCTACCTATGAAATTGCACTTGTTAGATAAGACCTATTTTCCATAAATTTCTTTGATAATTCAAACTTTACCACTGACTGTTTACAAAATACCTTTGTTTTGCCTCCTCTCATTTTTTCTTGTATTTAGTAGTTTGTTCATACCAAGCTAATTGGCCAGTAAAACCCCTAGATAATCCTAAATTCACTTTCAATGATTGGCATGATATTCTCAATCTTCTAATATTCATATGATAAATCGAAAGATGAGGAGATGGAGTCTCTCAACTAAGCCTTTTAGAAATTTAAATTGAGGTTGACAGGTTAAAATGTATTTATTATTCCATTAGATAAAGTCTAACAACTTCCTCTACAACTGATGGCCCGAACAATACTGCAGCATTTTTGTGTGGTATAAGGCGATTTTGGGTTTTGCCAACGAGAGAGAAATATTTATTTATGTGTTAATCTCTCTCATTGTTATATGTAGTGGTTTTTAATTCTAGTTGCTGCCTTCACTTTGACAGTGAACCTGGATGGGTTTTCTACCAGTATTGTCCTTTTTCTGTGTTGCAGAATTGTGATTTTTGGCCAACTAAATTTCTGTCTTTAAGGACTTTCAATTGCAATCACAATTTCTTTGCATTTTAGTATTCTCAGTTTGGTAATAACACTACAATCCTTCTATAATTTTTGTTAGTACTGGAAAACTAGTTCAAATATCACACTTTTCATATGTTTGTGAGCCAGTTTGCTCTTTTTTTCTTCTTTGTTTTGGTTTGTAATCAATGGTCTCTAAGCAGTCACTCACAGTTCAGTAACCAACTAACCTTCACCTCTCATAATGAAGTCCAAAATACTTTGTGTTGGATGCAAATCAGTGATGTTAAAAGGTCATATGATACTCCGTAAACTTTGCTTGCATGGGAAATCCCAGTACAATTTCATTTTTTTTCTCTCTGTCTTATTAACAGGTAATTTTAAAGTACTGCACCTTTTCGTTTGTTTTTTTGTTTGTTGGTTGGTTTTGTTTTGTTTTGTAGACAACATCCATAAATACTCTTTTTTCTGGATGTTAATTTTTTATTAGCTATAAGACTGGTCTGCAGGCCTGAAGATTTCTTCTTTTAAACTAATTTCACCTTCCTAACCTTCTTTTATTTTGCATTAACTTTCTTAACTAGAATTCTGGTTGCTAATTTGTACCCAGAGTTTTCAACACTCCAACTGTGTGTATTGACCCAGTAGGTTTCAGTAATGTCAATTATATCGGTTAGCCAATTATAGCAATTAGTGTCATCTTACTAAGTACTTGGAATGTGGGATCATTCTTACTAGAAAGAAGGGCATTATAGTAAGTTCATGTAATCTAAACACAGAAGGGATATATCGGGTATCTAGTCTGTCATGTCATCAGTGGGAGATTATACTGTCATACTTTTCTAAAATTGTGTTGAGGGCAAAACATTCAGAGTAATGGTACTTCCATCGCTTCTCTTAATTACTCCACAGGCAAATATGTTTTCCAGCAGCAAAATTTCTTTCTTTTTTGTGTTTCCTACTAGATTAGTAAGTAACTGAACTTTAAGGTACTAGCAGTTTCCTTGGTCAAGCAGGACTGTTTCAGCAGTATAGTTGCATATTTGTTATTTTTGTGCACTGTTCTTCTTTTAGATTGCTGTGACCTTTCCTAAAATCCAGCTTATATGGATTCTTCTAAACAGGAATCTTTTATGCAATTCTGATGGCTTTTTCTAGGTTTATGAAGAGTGCTTCTGTAAGTGACTTGATGTGTCTTAGCCACTATGTTTTCCATTAGAATGTCAAACTCTACGGATTTCATTACATCGCTCACTGTTGATCCTTATTTAGTCATAGTGTACTGACTTTTTACATCAATATATAATCGTACTTCTGGAGAGGAAGAGAAGGGTCATGTACCTGTCAGAAATATCATTTCATTAAAAAGTTAGGAGGTTTAATATGTTGTGGTATTTTTGATTATTTTTTTTTTAATCCCTATATATGTGTGGGTAGAAGTTGTTTGATATACCCACCTTTGGAATGTTTTTTCCTCTCTCTTTTCCCTGCAGTCAAATCATAATTTCTTCATAATTTAGTTGTTGATCCACATTGCATCTATATATTTAAAATGTGTCTATATATTTAAAATACCTAAACAATTACAATTTTTATTAAAAATTATTGTGGATTAATCATGAATGGTTCACTGCAAATTATTGGCATCACGTAATGAGAAGTTGGTCATCATCTGTTTCTCTTCTTTTATTCTAGGCATTGAATTTGCTTAAAGTTGGCAGTTTCTGCGCATAGTTTATCATTAGCTTATATCCTAGCAGCAGGTAGAAAATTGCAACAGTACGTCTGTAGGAATCTGAGTTCTAAAAATGAGGAGAAGGTTCACAAAATTGTTTCAAATATTCAGTGAGCTTAAATGGAAGTAGGTAATGACTCTGCATTTTTTATTATTATTTTAATAGCTGTTTCTACATGTAGTGTATACAGTTTGCCTTTTGGTGGAGACCTGGAATGCTCTGCAAACATTTCGCTGGAAGGTAAAAGCTGCTGACTCATTGAATTCAAGAGGCTAGGCTCTGGGTTATGGGGTAAGAGGACAAGCTTGTTAAGACTGTAAGACAGGAGACAGACAAAACAGTGTCCAAGTCGTAGAACTTCTTATGAAATACATAAACATGTAGCACAGAGTGGAGGCAGGAGAAGGAGCTTGGAGGTATCTCAAGGAGATGAAGTTAGAGGGAAAGGATGCATTTTAATGAAAACTCACTATGTGTGCTGGAAATGTCTTTTATATGCCCCCCAAGCAGATGAAAGTGTGCGTTTTTCTTTTCATGAATTGAGACCAAAACATAACATCACTACTCCACTGGAGACTCCTGTGGGACAGGTGTGGTCAGCAAAAGACTGCTAACACTGTCTGAAGGGAGGGAGTCTGAGTGAGCAATGCTTTGAGACAGTTAACATTCACTGTTCTGTAACAAGTTTTTGCACGCATTTCCTGACCATGTTTTATAAAACTTACTTAAACAGTGAACATTTTTTTTTTAATTTTTCCTTTTTATTTTTAAAAAAGTAAGAAAAAAAATAGATTTTTAGGTTTGCTATGTTTTAGGTTATTGGCTTGAAGTTCTTCATGTGTAATTCTTGCCTATCCGTACTGAAAGACAGCATGAAAAAAGTATGTGATACTGAGTTAATCTAAGACTGGAATGAAAAGGAACAACTGTACGTTAAGAATTACAAGTAATTTGATCACCAAGACAGGCAAAGGCATGTTTACTCTATGACCAAGAAAAGAAGTATTTCAGAATTGCAGATGGGTTGTTGAGCACAGTGAGGTATATATCTCTAATGTAATAGTGTTTCACATACACTATTGTGTGGGACAGTACAAGGACAGTTGAATGTCATGTCTTTAATTCTGTGGTCATAGAGTATGTATTACCTATTTTTTAAAATTAGTATAAATATTTAACATACAAAGGGTAAGCTGCTTTTGTATCAAATACAAGGACAGGCATGTCTTCAATATAAAGAGTATTTAAGTGCATTATGTGCACTTAAAGTGTGTAAACTTAATGCATTAAGTTTAGTTGGAATTGAAATGTTCTTAAAAGCCTATTAATGTTATAGGAAGAAAAAAAGGCACAAAATATACAGAGGTACAAATATAATAAACCTTTTTTGTCATTAGCTCAAACTGTTTCAACTGTACAAGATTATTCTTTTCTGTGGGAGAATAAAAGAATTGTCAAATAGTACATTAAAATATCACTGAGATCAGCCTTTTTTTTATCCTTCCTTTTTATCACTCTTTTGAAAAATTGTAGCTGTCAGGAAGGTATGTATTTTGGGGTGTAGAGCAGGGGTTAGGCATACTTTTTTGACAAAACTCCTTTCTTCTGATTTTTCTTTACAAATTATATTAATTCATGTATGAAGCAGGTAAAAATACAAAAAATACAAAAAATAACAAACTTCCTGCAAAACTTTGCAAAACTTGACATCCTAAGAGCAAAACTTAGAAGTTTCATTGAGAAGATCATTCATGTAAACCCCAAGCACCTGACACAGAAGAACATGGGATTTTATTTTCATATCAAAATGCTTTTAAGTTATGTCATTGTTTCTCAGGCCACGAAATCAGATTGCTCAGTTCTAAATGATTCAACATCCCTAGTCTGTCATACAATGTTAAAAATGTCAGAGCAGCACAAATTTCCATTTCAGTGTGATAGCAGAGATACTTCTGAGTTTGAGATTTGGTTTTGGGTTTTTTTTTGAGGGGGTATAAAAAGAGCAACCTTTACATCCAGCAGATGACTCTTCCTTTGATTCCAGCACTGCACATGCTACTAATCGGTACAGTAGTGGAGCAGCATCATGACTAACAACTAATCACTTTTTATATGTTCCCAATGTATCTTTTGGGGACTTCAGAATACGGTGAACAACAGAACAGTAAATGTTTTGGGTTTTTGTTTCTATACTTAAAAATATTAAATATGTAACAGCAGTTTAATTCAGTTTGGTTTAGTTTCTAAGTTCAGGAAGAAGGGAGACATCAAGCAGTAATAATCACCTGCAAGTGGTATCATGGATCATGAATTCTTCATGAGCAAATATGTAATACCTGTAATATACTACTACCAAATGTAAATGAAACAACCAAAACCAAACCAAACCAAAATGCACCCAAACAAAGCCCTAAAACGTGACTCAAGATGCATGTATAGCAGTATTTTAAAAATATTTTATGAAATCTGTTCCCCATGCATATTTAAAACTCATACTATTCAGTTAGGAAGTACAGTTTAATGAATTACGACCTTTTCTCCTTGATTTCCCTCTGCCCATTGCTTACTATGTAAACATTTGCAAGCATTAAGTATATGAGAGAGCGTATATACCATCTCCTCATGTTATTCTGGCTACTAGCTTCTCTGAATGGATATAGAGCTGTTAACTAACCACCCTTGCAACTGACAGTTTTGCAAATGAAGTGATTACAGAATTTCTCAACATAGAAAGAGTGTCTCCACCTCTAACTCTCTTAGGGGCTCAGAAAAATATTCTGAAGGAAATAAGTATTTTAAGGTTAAAGGGAGTGTGTCTTTTAGCAAGGGTGCTGCAGTTGTGCACCATCGCCAGCATTACTGCACTTGGAGATATTTCCTCTGCTCCATATCTCTGGCAGTGGCATAGATCTGACCAGGTCAGGATGTATACAGCAGAATAGGAGGGAATAACTAAAGGAAGAGTACCATCAATTTGGTTTGTCCAGGGTTTAGGCAAAGCAGGGTGCACATGAGTTGGATGGATGGGTGGAGTAGCTCACCAAGGCTGGAAAAAGAATCAGAAGAGTAGAGGGGGAGGGGAAGCATAAGAATTGAGATGATATATATTATAGCATTCACAGTTTCAAACCAATAAGCAGTGTTCACAGGTTTTGCTATTTGATTACTGGTTGTGATTGCATACCAGAATTGCCATGGTTGACACCTGCTTCTTGTGCTTCAAGTGAAGAAGGTTCAGGGGCTCAAGAGGCCTTGCATACAGCAACTTAGATATTCTGTATGTATCTCTGTATGAAATGTGGTGGCTTCGTTCTTAAAAATAATCAGTATAATAATTTGCTTTGCAGTTTTTTTCAAAATTACTTTTTTTCCCCTCAACTAGAATAATTTTATGGGACTTCTAAAACCATTTCTTACATGGATGTTTGGTTTGCACTGGCATGAAAAGCATGATTGCCTGTTATCCCAGGAACAGTTTCATGCAGACTAACACCATGCGCTGTATTCAGGTGATGTGCCAACATAAAGGTTTATTAAGTAAGAGGTTGACACTGCACTGAATTTGGTCCCTGTAATATTCTTTTGTGACGTATATTTGAACTACAGGTGTTGTTTTCTATTTACATGGTCAGCTCTGTTGAAATATGTCTTTTTATTTGTATTCATATATGAAGGCATTTGACAATCAAATACTGGAGGGAAAAAAAGTTACTGTTTATATGTATATATTTACAGATAAAAATCCCATCTGGTGGTAGATCATGCTTATTTTTAACAATAAAACTGTAAGTTGCTCTTCTTTATTGCCACTGCCATTTGGAAGATGGTCTCGTGACAGTGATTTTTAAAGTAATATTTAAAATATTTCTGCTGATCTTGAAGTTCTCAACAAAATTGCTATTTTAAAAAAAAAGTAGTTCATTCTCCATAACTTTTGATATTCTTGATGATTATTGACGGTGAAGGTATCGATGCCACCATACGTAACTGGATTTAGGTCATTTCAGACTGGATTCTGTGTTTGCATGGAAAGTGTACAGTCTTCGCTAGTGTATTTCCAAGCTATGGGCAAACAGAAAAGTGGGGATTAGAAGGTATGGATACAACATACGAACATGGAGTAACAAATGATAAGATTGTTTTTAGAAAGTAACATGGTTCCTCTCTTCTTGTTTACTATTTTGATAGGTGGGAGTAGAGAAAGACAGTGGGGAAAACTAAAGAGGACAGAAAGTGGGTGGCTATAGACAGACATTGGTTTACCTGTGGTCTCAGTCAGTGTTTTGTGGATATTTTGGCAGAGGATGAGTAACGCAGGAGGCTTTTGAGGAGAAGTGTTAGTCTCTCTCTGGATTTTATCACAGAATTCCAACCCAGACAAAGGTGGCAGTAAAAGATAAAAGCAAAATAATATTTAGGGAGGGAGCTGACAAGCATTTATGTACAGAACTAGATAGAGCTATTACGGGAACCTTGTGAGAAAGGGGTGTATCGTTTTACACCATAGTAGATACATGAAAGGCAGTTACCTGAAGTCTTTTTACTTGTCTGTAGTAAACCGAAATTTTCATATTCCTAGTGCTCTATAGTCTGATTGGAGTTGAAACACAGCAGTTGTGTAGGGTTGTACAAATGTAATCAGCAGTGAACATATGCTGTTGCCATATTCAATTTATGAGTCCTGAAAAACTGCCAGCACAGCATTTTGAGCTAGTAATTTGTATTACCTATATCCAAGGCAGTCTCTGTATGTAATACCACTTAACACATCGATGGGAAGAAAACAGTAAGAACTGACATTATTTTCTCATTTCATATGTTGTCCTTTTTAATGCAAAGGAAGACAAGATTTTAATCATCACAGTGTAAAGTTAAGTTTTGCAATTCTTTTGCTTCTCTCAAATCTAATACAATGTTTCTTTATACCTCTGTAACTTCAAGGCATCAGTCCTCTCCAGAAGCAGTAAATTCCATTACTTTGAAAATATAATTTTAATCAATTTTCTGTTTTAAGAGGCATCTCTGAAGCTTAGGTATTAAAAAACATATTCAAATTCTAATATATCCCCTCATCTCTGCCTTCCTAAATGCTCTAGAATGTGTTTCTGGAGAGCTATGAACCTAGGCCCTATTTCTGCAACAGATCATAAATAAAGAGTTTATTGGACCTGAAGGTAGCACCTTACCATATCCTATCAGAGGTGTGAGATGCAGTTAATACTTAAGCTTTCCAAATGCATTTGTTCTTTAGTTTGTTTGGCTTTTTGATAGATCTGATACTTTATTTTAGTGGGATTTTTATGACATCTGTTCCTGGTTTAGCTTTCACTACCTTCCTTTGCTTACTAAAGAACCTGACCACCTAAATTTTTAAGGCAGTGTTCTCTGTTAATGTCAAAACCTTTATCTAGAAAATGCTGAATATCATAAACTGCAGGAAAATACAGAAGGAATCAGAAGACTGCTTCTTTTTCTGATTCTATGCTTTATAAAATGTACCTAAGAAGAGATATTTAAATATCCTTCTATAAAAGTATTTACTAATTTTGCCCTAGCTTCTTAAACAGTTTTCCTGCTTTCTCTGGAATGTTAAAGAAATTACTTTCATTTGTCATAGTGTTTTGGCATATCTGTTTAGCGTCGGGGGGTGGAGAGGAAGGGCAGATGGAAAGCCTGGCAAAAGAAAGGCATGGCTGTACTTCAGTAGGATTCACTACTGATCTTGCTATGTTCACTCTTCCGCGTACCTTAAACTAGTTGTGGGAAAAAATTGTTTTTAATGAGTTAACTCTTCTTTTTAACCTTTAAAGTGGGTTTAGTAAAGGCATTGAAAAAAGTATAAGCAATACGTTTGTTCAGTATCTCATATACCAATCATAAATTAATGCATTTTCTTTTTTTTCTTATATTTTGTACCACACTATAAATTATGCAATAATTTGTAAATTTAAGATTGCACCATTCTTTGTAATAAGTGCTTAATCTTCTTGCAAGGAAGATAAGGCAGATATACAAAAGACAGTATTTGGCAATAGTTTGCGTAAGAATGAATTGTTAAAAGGAAAAAGTAGATAGTAGAACAGTCTGAAAAGAAAAATAACTGATAGAAGGGCAGGAAAAACTGTTGCAAGAATAACTGCTGGAGAACTAATGAGCCACAAGCCAAAACTAGTGTCGAATATATTAATGCTTGACTGTGATGAATAACCAAGTAAGTATCAAGCACTTTTGTACCTACAATAAATGCTAGAACTAGATTGACTCAACATTTAATTTTTTCATGTTTTTTTAAGCTCTTAAATATTTATGTCAAAAATGGTCTGGTTGATGTTTTACTTATCTCGTAACACAGTGAGGCAGAAGAGTTGGGTAGATTCTTGCAGTTGCACTGATGCAGAAGACAGACTGTTAAAGACAAGACAATGTTACTCATGAGGAAAACAGGATAGTTCTTCTGCATCCAAGCTACACAAAGCTGATGTTAAGTACCTACAGAAAGAGTGCATTAAAGTAGCTGGCTAGCAGCCAGCCTAGTGCAGTGTTCATTATTAGGAAAAAATACTTTTTTGAGGAAAGAGTACCTGCTAAATAACTTGAGAACAAACTTAACAAAACAAAACCAAAAAAAACCTCCAAGAGCAGGGGAGGCAACCTACATAAAAGATGGATTTATGCAGCTGTGGGACATAAACACGTCAGCACAGCAGCTTCTATATAAGTGTGCAGTTCAATTTTTATTTTCTATACACAGTTTTTACATGGAGTATATTTTAAAAATGCTCTGAACATGCAATTAATAGTTCCATGTTTTTATTGTTTTGGGAACACTTTGGTCATGTTATACATATCAAAATCTGGTAAACTATTGTTGGTTTTTAAGGGCTTGTGTTATACACAGTTTAAAAAAAAATACTTGCCAGGTATTAACTTGGAGATTTCCTATTGGGCCTTTCTCTTATAGTAATTGCTTTACTGTATCACTTGAAAACAGTATTGGTTGTTAGGCAAACCCCTTGTTGAGCAAGATTCTGAAGAAAGGAAATCCTTTGGAAAGTAATGAGTTACGAAAAAGTTTCTGCATGTGTTGCTTGCTTTATTATTAAAATTTTGTTTAACAGAGTTTGGCTTTAGTAATTGTGAAATTTCCTACAGTATAAATGTCAGTAATATAAATCATTGTTTATCTTTCCTTTCTATGTTTTGCTCTTGTAAGACTTCTTTTAAACAAAATGTGCTATGGTTCATGACTGTTTGGTCATTTCTGAGAGTAGATATGCAAGTGAGATTATTCTTTTATACAGGGCACTTAAAAATATGTATAATATTTCACTGGTGAAAGAATTATAGGCCTGTAGTCTGTTTATTAATATATTATTTCAGAATACCATGAACACAAACCGTTTTCCTCACCTAAATGATATGAAATACAAACAGCAGCCTTGTCTTGAATGTCAGAATTTTAAGGATGTGATGGCATAAATAGTAAAACTAATTTAGGAGTGTGTTTTGGAAGGCATTTATATAGAACATTTTTCAGCTACTCGGAGAGTACTAGACTTACAGATATACAGTAATGTTTTCTTACTGGTTTCATCTTGAAATGGCCATAATGGCCATCTTCTCACAGGTAATTAATGACAGAACAAGAGGGAATGGCTTCAAGCTCCAACAGGGTAGGTTTAGACTGAACATTAGGAAAGAATTTTTCACAGAAAGGGTGGTTGGGCATTGGAATAGACTGCCCAGGGAGGTGGTTGAGTCACCATCCCTGGATGCGTTTAAGAGATGTTTAGATGTGGTGTTGGCGGATATGGTGTAGGGGAGAACTTTGTAGAGTAGGGTAGATGGTTGGACTCGATGATCCCAAGGGTCTCTTCCAACCTAGACAATTCTATGATTCTATAACCACCTGAAATTGTAGAATCATAGAATTGTTACAGTTGGAAGAGACCTTTAAGATCACCGAGTCCAACCGTTTACCTAGCACTGCCAAGTTACCACTAAACCATGTCCCTGTAGATCATGAAGCTTCTCTTGTTATTCACTAGAAATATTAGTTGCTTTATGACCTCTTGAAAATAGCTGTCTAGGTTTTCTTTACAAACTGCATTATTTATTTATCTTTTCTTCTTTGAAAAGTACAGTACCTACTAACGGATAAGGAAACCTCAAAAGGAGCCAGTTATCCATTCGCATTTTTTAGTGCATTTTGAGTACTAATCTGTCAACAAATCCGTTTGGAAAGTACCTGTGCATCTTTTGGTATCTTTTGGGTTCCATTCAGTTTAGAAATACAATTGATTATATTCTTAATCAAGCAAATTCTATATGGCTTGGTTTGCCAAAAATGTTAAGAATTGAATTGATACGGTGTAACTACAAGATGAATTACCTTGATTAGCTGTAATTGACATTTTAATTTAATTTTAATCTAATATGCTCTATTTTGTATTTCTAATTGCCTTAGTGTGTGTACAGTTAAAACTGGTCAGTGGACACAGGGTCACTTCTAAAGCTTTGTTATCTCCTCTGGTAGATACTTTGGTCTGCGTGTATAAAATAGCATGTTATGTATGGGAGTTTTAAAAGAACAAGAACAGAAAAGATTCAGGATGCTGAAAGGAAGGGGGAATCAGAATATTGGAACTGGATATCAGAAATATTTTCCAAATTCTGAAACATAAGGAAATGATTATTTGAGATATTTAAACTAAGAGTACCAAAAATGGTATGTGTCTGTAGAAATGAGAAAGCAGATAAACTAAGTAACCTAGTAGATCTTGTGAGTTTTCTTCCTCCAGTTTTAAAAATCATTTGCTACAAATTTCAAAGTATCCCTTTTTAGCTGTTCCAAAAATCAGTTTAACATTTGTCATGTCATTCTTCACAGTGAAATTTCAGCTAGGACTGTTACAACCAGAATATTAATTCCACAAAATTTTTTAAAGGAAACTGTGAATATAGCCACAATGCTGGCTTTAATTAGGTTTGTTTGCATTGTCTGTGGGTTTCATGTTACTACTTAGTTCTTCCCATTGACTATCTGTACTTCTAACTATTTTCCCATATGTTTTTTCTTGCACTTTTCAAGGCAGAGTTCATTTCTGCCCATATTTCAATTTTTATAAGTCTGTTAATGCATTTCTGTTTTCTTACTGGATAGAACAATTATTTAGTGTCTGCAGATTTTACTAATGTGCTGTTTACTGTCTGATTCATAAGTTAGCCAAGTCAGTTCACCCATTTGTAATAGCTAGTGAAGAAACACAGAGCGATGAGCAATACCAACAAATTCAAAACACTGATGACCACTGAAAAGGAAGATTTCTGGTACTAAAAGCATGGCAGGACTGCGTAAAAACCAAAAGAGCAAAATCAAATATTTCTGAAGTAATCTGGCCACATGGAACAAGCTTATCTCATGTGTGTTGCATCAGTATAACTCCAGCTCAGTCATAACGTGAAATGAAACACTTTTTACATTAATAGTATTTAGACTAAGCATAAATGTAATTCAGTTTGTGGAAGTGCAATGCATCTGTATTAGCAGACACACAATGATTTTAACAAAAAAAAAAAATACTGCTAGCAGATGGTGTCCAACAAAGACCACTATTGTTTCAGTGTGAGATGCGCTTCAAATGTTCTGGGCATTTAGCCCAGACAGAGCCATTTTTCCTATAGTATGTGACCAGGCAATAACAAAAAGAATGAAAATAGAGGTGTCAGTCCATACAAAAATATTTTTATAACTTAATATATCTAACAAGTCAGTGGCAATTATTAAACCAAGTTAAATTAACAAAACTGATAAGATCATTCTTTTTACATTTTCATGTCTCTCCAAACAGTTATTTGGCATTCTACCTTCTAGGAGAAATGAGTTTGGAAAGTTAAGCTACCTGCTGGTACTGTTTAAATGCCCACAGATAACATAACTCAAGCTGCCTGGTGCCTGAAAGTGAGTGTTAGGGCAATCAACAGGAACAATAAAAATCTGTTCAAACAGAAAACCCACAAATCCCAAGGATTTGGAGCCTCCCTATGGATTTTCCACAAATTTTGCTGGTTTCAGCGGAATCTAAGCTTTTATTTTAAAGGTGAACTGCAAAGCTGAAAAGAAAATGGAGTTAATAAAATATGTGCTGAATCCCCACCACCACCCTTTGCAGCCTCCTAAGTGGGGCTGTCTGCCACATATGTTTTAAGTTTTTGTTTTTATAAAAAGAAAGCATCAACAAACTCCCTATTTGAGCATCATCTAGTACTTACTTGTTAACTTGAAGAATAAACTTTGATTCTTCTCAATAGTCTGTTAACTCTGAAGTATTCAATATATGAATTTGTTTTCTTCAAGTCAAATGACTGCCATCCATCAGCTTGGTCTTATCCACTTTCTTTGTCTGCATTTGACTCTTTAGAATGTGAACTCTTGAGCATACAGCTGTTACTCTTCCATCTACATCTGACATGTTTTTTAAGAAGAATGAGATTAAGTGGTTTTGTGAAAATGCAAGGATATTACAGATAGGAAATAGGTTTAGGATAAAATGTTGGTACAGATACCTTGAGTGAGGAGTTACTATTGATTTCAGTTTACAACCATCAAAGTATTTTTAGTTTTTAAGAAGTAAAAATTAGATGAACTTCCGCAACTGTTGTGAGAAGCTGATATGTGGTAATTTAAGAGCCATGAGAGAGTTTTGTATGAAACATTTCAACTGGCATTCCTTATTTGAGAATATTTAGTGATAATCATTAGTAGTTCAGTGAAAATAGGAATAGGATTTTACTGAGTAATGAACAAATGAAAACCAGATCCCAAAATGCTGATAGTGATAGAAGACAAGTAACTAATACTCTTGTCAGTAGCTATGAATTTTTAAGTAAAAAAACCTAAATTACTGTATATGTGTTATTTTTTTTTGTTATTACGCATACACTTGATGACAGAAAGGAGAAATCCTATTTAAAATGCTTTATTTATTTATTTTAAATATAAGGGAGAAGTCGCGTTGAAGACTATGGGCGTACCCATTCTCCGTCTTCCAGTGACCTTTGTTACTAAACTAAAACAGAAGATGCACCCTAGTAAAAAGAGTATTGGCAGATTTTCTAATTTTGTATTGTTCCATTAAGACCACTTCTTGCTATGTTCTCTATCTTTTTCTTTATAGTATTCTTTTTCTTCATTGGTCTTGACTGGTAATAAATGTTCGTTGACAGTAATTTTAGAAAGAAAATGAATACTTTTAAAAAGGAAAAGGCATCCTTTGATTTCTAAGTGCAGATATCATAATTATTTCAACTGTCTGTCTCACTTCTTAAGCACTAAGTTTTATTGGTTTACTGGTAGACTTTAATATTTTTAGCTGATTAAATAGATGTAAATTCAGAACAGTTTAGAGATAACATATAGTTTGATTCTGAGAGCTTTTTGGACAAATAGACTCCTATCAACTCTGAGAATTTCTTACAAAACAAAGTTCACTCTTAACGTTACATATTTAATTAAAAACACTGTTGAGAGCGTTGTTTGTGATGCCACACACCTGTTGTGTTCTTCAGGTAAGGATGCACTAGTGCAAACTTTTTGTTTCTTAACCCAAATGAGCACTTTCTTCAGCAGGTCATAGAAATGTTTCTTTAGTATTACACCTGAACTGTTTTTCTTGTCTGTTTAATGGAACTTGTTTATACTGAGAGTAATTTGCATTACTTTATAGACTGTAAAACATCTTAAAATGTTGACAGTGTATAAGGAGTATTATGTAGGATGTTGATAGTATATGAGGTACATTATGTAGTATATTATTTAAGCAATAGTGAAGCAGTTGCATTATTCAGAAGGTTTTTTTAATCAAGTACTACATTCAAACATGATAAAGATGTTAATTTCCTTACATAATAAAATGTTTATATTTGACAAACCAGTGTCTTCTACAGCACTGATCAAATTAATGTCAGTGGTGGTGGTGTTACAAGAACTGTTCTTATGATACTAAATGTAAAAATATTATCTATGTCAGCTTAAATATAAAATTCAGGCACCTGTTTTATAATAAAGTAAACCAGTAAGAACAAAAATTTAATTGACTGAAACCTAAAAAGATTAAAATTACAGGATACTTGGTGATAGAAGCAGTGATACTTGGGATAAAAAGCATGTCAATTTGTACCTGTCTTACAAATGCTTGAATACAAGCTTAACTTTACTTGCATGCTTACAGGTAATTGTTTGGAAGTGTTTCAGCATCAATATTTTAAGTCTATGTAATACATGGTTAATACTTTTGTCAATTATTTTTAGCATTTTATTTAATTTTGAGATACAGGTATAATAAATTAAACTGTACTTTAAGTAACACAGTGGAATTATTTACATGTAAAACGAAGTACAAAAGTGCAGGATTGGAGACTGTACTTATAACAGAAAGAATTAACTTGATTAATTATGCCAAACTGTTATCTCTGTGATATGGCTACTAGAATAAAAAATAACATCGAGCATCATAAAATATATTTGATGCAAATAATATTCATTATTAGTGGATTACCTGCTTTGCTTTTTAAATCACAATAAATGTTGTCAGTTACATCTGGGGCTGAGATGATCATTTGAAGTCAACTTCTATTACATTATATGTTTCAGATCCAGTTTGATATCTACTGCAAAAATGAAAACTTTGCTATTTGATTTGAATTTTTGAGACTTGTTTTAGCTCAATTTAAAAATACTTTTTATTCAGTCTAGTCTCAAAATGTTTTTTCTGGCTCACATACAGTCCATGATTAACTGATGTACAGATGTGGGGTAGTAATGTAAGAAGCATTTTTGAGCCATTCTTTCTTCACATGAGAAGGGAATGGGTAAAGAGGAGAGATTAGAGATGGAGCTACTTCATAAGGATGTGAAATCCATCTGGGGTAAGCAGCAGATCAGCTCAAATATTCTGCAGTAAAATAACCTACAGCTAGGATTGTGCTTCTGTAACTCTGAGTTAATGGACCTGTTTGTTCTTCACAGACTTTACAGATTGTACTAGATTGTACTGGATAACTCTACATCAGCTGTGGCGTAATGGTCATGTGTTAACTGTTCAATACAGAAGTTGTTCACACAAGTCCTAAATACTGAGTCAGGCTTTGATTATATTTCAAAATCCATCTAATGATTATTAAACTCCTTCCTTATTTAACTGTTCATGCATTACATGAAAATGAGATTTTTTTTTTACTTTTTGTTTTACATGTACATATCTCACGGTTGTTGCTTTCAATGTTATATCTAGTTTCTCCTGTTACATAAAAAAGAGGATGATCTTTCTTAGATCTTACTTTCCCTCCATTCAAAACCAGAAAATCACAGATCACTTTGAGGAATATTTTTACTTAAGAGATATTTCATCCAAACATTAAGAAAAAAACAAATATATCTCTACACCTTTAGGCATGGACCTCTCCAGTATGGAAAGTATCACTCCATGCTTATGTGCTGCTAAGTCAAAGTAATAAATGTCAGTTTTTTAGAAGTCATAATTGATTTAAGAATAAACTACACTGGATTAGATCAAAGATCCATTTAGCCAAATATCATGTCTCTGACAGTGGCCAGGAGCAGGGTAGTTCTATGACACTACTAGGGAACTTTTCCTGTTTCCAACAAGCTGAAGTTTAATGCTTATTTAGTCAGAAAGTTCATTTGGCCTGTTGTGTTTAAAGTGTTTTGGTTTATTTTTTTTCTGTGAATAGATCTAGCTACTTTCAACCTGTTCGTGCTTTTGGTCTGTATGATGTCTTGTGGCAATGCATTCCTCAATGTAATTGTAAGCAGCGTGGACAATATTTCCTTTTGTTTATTTTAAATGTGCTGTCTTGCAGCTTCATTTTATACTCTCGAATCCTTGTCATATGAAAAATAGTGAATAACACCTGTAGCTTAAATTCTGTTGAAGACATTTCTGTCTTGTATTTGTTTGGATATAATTTTCAGGCTCATTCAAATCTCTATTTACATTATAATTTGCCTTCCATATGAAATGTCAGCATCTCTAATCGCATCCAGTCTCAAATGTCTGGATTCTGAGTCATGAACAAACTTTGGAAGTGGTGAGACATGAGTGATCTCTTTTACTGGACAGCCAGAGGGACTTGATGACCCATTCTCACTGAAATCCCTGTTGGAAGTGGTCTGCTCCTTCTGTCAGCATATTTAGAAAAAGGGGATCATAAAAATAAGGCAAGAGGTTCTTAAAAGGTCCTCTTAGCTGCCCTTGTGTTCTGATACAGAAGCCATTGTAGACCAAGCTATGGTGCTTGACTGGTGAGTGAGCTACATAATTTTTCCAGAGATATAGAATTCCTGAAATATTACTTGGCTTATTGTGAATGCATTGTACAGTGCATATCTGAAGATCAGTTCCCTGAAATGCTGTATTTGCTGTGTATGCCTGTGTTTTCTGCTTTAAACAGGAAAAGAGAAACAAGGAGCAGGATGCTGCTACAAAAGCATCTCATTCAGCCCCTACCTAGTACTCTCTGTCTTCAGCAGATCCTCATACCTGGACAAGAAGGATGATGTACGCCAGATAAATTGTTCGGACAGTAGAAATCATGGCTTTTCTTTTTCCCAGAGAGTCCTGCATCCCTCTCCTGTTGCATCATGTACATGAGGTTTCGTCATGTGACAAAAGAGGGCTTGGGAAAGGCAGTCCTCCAGCTAGGTTTTTTTCTTGCTGCCAGAAAAATTCTCTCCATCTGCTCTCTCTTGTCTGTATAAGAGGAGCCCCTAGAAGAGAGGGCAGCCAGGAAGGATCCTCAGGCTGGATGAATCACCCTGTTGGATACTTTGAGGCTCAAATAGTACTCTTGGAAAGAGGAGATTTTTATTAGCTTTGAGTGAGGCTTAGTGATTCCTTCTAGACTTGAAACATTCTGCAAATCAGTCTTCAAATTGACATTAAGTTGATGACATTTTTATGTATAGAAAAGCAATTTTATTTAATGTCGAGGTTTTAGAAGAATTAAGTTATTTTGTTCCTCTTCAGAGATCTGCTTATTTTGAGTCTTAGTGAAAGACAGAATCAGTGCTTGCTTGTGGAGGAATATGATAGGTAGAATGTTAGGTGATCTTTCAGGCAATTTGGCATTGATCCTGCAAACACCTCAGCACATGCATAACTTCAAGCATTTTTTTATGTTATTAGAGCTATTAACTACTCTGTACTCAGAGTTCTCAGTTGTAGTTTGCAGTAGCAGAGCATTTGAATATGATTTGTTTGTTTAAAATATGCATTATATAAAGACTGCAGAGCAGACTCACTTGGTAATAACGTTGCCATTTCATAATAGGGAAGGATGCTAGAAATGTCTAGGCCAGCTAACTCTGAAACTTTTTTGGCAATATTGTCTTTTTTGAATCTGGCTTTTCAATATAATTACAAATCAAGTAAAGTTGACTGTTTGCTTTATTTAAGGCTGCTCCTATGACAGAATTTACTATTTAGTATAGACAGATGATATGGCAGTTCAGAAAAGGATTCTGTATGTCTGTGGTGACTGTATTTTACAGTGTCTGATAGGTTTTTATGGAAGCCATTTGGTGATCTCATCAACAAGTCTGTTGTTTCATTACTATCAGATTCACTGCATTTGTGATTAAATCAGTAGAATGGAGAACATGAAGGGAGTGCTGCTCACTTTGCAATCATTTCCATCTGTTATAAATTTTTATCAGATGTTGGGAAACAGCAGGCAAAACTCAGAGCAAGTGTTTTATCCAATTTCCAAGAAAAAGTGATATGTAATTGGCATATATTGTGCTCTTAGTGTAATTTGTCCATTTAGATATTTAAAATGTCCTGTGGTATACCAGTATTAATAGAGTATATAGAAGGCTATTTTCATAATTCCTTGTATTATTTTCTTTTAAAGACTCTGATGCTGATAAAAATATGTTGGTACTTAATCATCACTTCTGACACTTTTCATAAAATGGAGAGTCAGAGAGAAACTTGGAGAGGAAAATCTCCTTTACGCATATGATGCTGCCCTAAGTGTCTTTGCCTCCCATTGATGATATAGGAATCTGCAAGTAGAATTGACTGGCCAGTTGCCACTATCATTTGCCTCGAAGAAGTGGGAGAGGAATCCGTCAGCAATACACAGAAGCTGATTTACAATTAGATGGTCCCAAGGAATGAAGTCTTGTATTTCTTCTAAAATTCATTTTTAGTATTAATTGTTCTAAGTAGATGTTCCTGGTTTTCATGTAAATGTCTGAGATACTTTTAATAATATGAAGGGGTCTACTCCAAAGAAATTGTCCGCAAAAGAATTTTGTGGTCTTATCTGAAGAGTGAAAAATATCTTATCTTTTTTTTCTAAATTACTGAGATTTTACTGAGTGTCTCCTTGACTCAGATATTAGAACTTTGCAGTACTTGTGGTTTTCCTACCCTTTTTCATGTTTCCTCTGTCTCACTTTCTTTCTGAAATGAATAATCCATTTTTAGCCATCTTCATGTCAGGGGTGATATTTCATGGTGGGAATAATCTTTGTCATCCTTTCTGGAATTTCCTGTATTATTGTGTTGGCCATTTTGACATGGGATTTCCAGTTTCATTCATAGTATTCTAAATTGAGCAATACTGGCTGTCTCTTGTAGTGCCACTGTAATATTTTTTGTGTTATTCTCCTTAATAAGTATACTTTTTATGTTATTGTTTTCCACAATGACATATTAATAGAGGACTTAATTGAGCTGTGACTAGTAAAGTTCAGAGGCTTTTCATGAACTCATTCTGTTACTCAGAGCTGTGTAAGGTGTACAAGGATTTCCCTCTGCAGAGTCTCCTTCAATTTTTTAAGAGAACTTCATCAGAATTTCTGAGAACCTGACTGTGGCCATTTGTTCCATTCTCCATTCCTGAGTTAAAACCATGAAAAATCAACATGTTTTTGTCTGTGCTTGACTGAGATCCTGGTTTTCAATCTTCCAGAAATGTTACCATCATGTGCCTCACTCAGTTTTTTCAGAGTATTTATCTTGAAGTATTAACTTTGACATATTGAGAGGTAATTGCTTATTCTTGTCTCAGTTTAGCTTTGTTTTAAATTATTGTAAAGGCTTTTTGGATATCTAAAACTGTTTGCATTGTTGTCCATTACTCTGTTCATCCACACCTTCACCAACACCTTGGAATGAAACTGCTAGATTAGGGAGACAACATAGAGACTCACTGTTCAACATGTTGAATACTTTATTAGTTATGTAAAACTACTCACCAGAAGCTACTGTGAGGTTTACAGTGCTTTCTTACATGCTCCCCTTTGTTCTAAAGGTACAGGGTTTTTTACTATCTGATCATCCTGTACAGCATTGTTTTTAAAATGAGTTAATGGAACAGCCATTCCTGAGTTCCTTCCAGAGGATGTACTCTGGAGCTTTATCACACTTTAATTGGTTGATATGTCTTTTTTCTGACACCTCTGTCTCTGGTCTTGTCTCATCTTTCTGTCCAAATCAGATTAGGTTCTTAGAGAGTTGTCTCCCTAGCATCTTCTTTTGAGAAAGGGGACATAAATCAATCATTTATCAGGAGTGGTTTTCTTTTACTTTATTATTCCCTTTAATCCCATGTGACCTAGTGACCTCTTCCTTCTTTCATATTGTCTTGTTTTAATTAATTCAATCGTTTCAGCATTAATACCTTCAGCTGTTCCCTCTTTAAAACTCATTACAGCCCCTTTTATATATCTTCTGACATATGACCTTCTATGATCTATTCTGACAGCCCTGGTTTAGGTTTACAGATACAAAATTATTTGGTTTGAATAAGCTCTTAAACCTTGCTGTTTAGTTACACTGTTTAATTCATTGCCTTTCTGGTCCCTTTTTTGTGAGCTTTGCCAGTATTGCATCTTACTTTTTTGTTTGTTTGTTTTACAGGAAGCATCCATGTTTCTTCTAAAGCATTTAGTACTTTTATCTAAGACATTAGAACTTGTCTGACTTACCTGGTGAAACCACCCTTCTGAATTGTCAGAATGACTTACAGATTTGGTCTGCTTCCTCTAAGATGGTAAAACAATATAATATAATGGTGTAGATTTCAAAGTAAGAATAATTAAAGACAATCATTAGTGGCTAATAGAAAAATATTTTGAATTAGTTTACTAAAAGACATTCTGCTAAACTAACCTGTCTTTAGGTATTTCCTAAGCAAAAGTAACCTTTTGTCTAGGCTAAATGTATATCATAATACTTAAACTGAATTAATCTGGAGGAAATGGTTAACATGAAGGAGAGGTAAATACAGATTAAGAACTGTAAAACAGGTAAGAAGTTGGTTAAAGAAGAACATAAATTCTGCTGAAAGAGCAACTATTGTTTTGGGCCAGATTTATTAGGATAGTTGTTACTTAAAGTTTTCAATAAGACTTGAAATATGAAAAAAAACACCAAAGTTTGTTAGAAGAAGCTTGTAGATAGTTCAAAGTTGGAAAGTAACGTTAATGAGATAGGAATTACTTAAAAAGGAATATCCTAATGGAAAATTGGATGATCTCAAAAGCTTGAATGGTAGAAATAGGGTGAAGCTTAACAGTCATAGGATCATGCAGTAAGGAACTGAAACAAGAATTCATGCTGCAAGCCATCATTCAGAAGTGACAGAGGAGGAGGAAAACCTCTTAATTACAACAGCTGTGAATGACCAATGTGGTGTGCTATTACAAAAAAGAAAAAAGACAAACGCATTTCTATCAAGCTTTAAGCTAGGCATTTGCAATCCGAATAGATACACCATTGATCTGAATGAGGAATGCTGGCAGTCTCCTCCAGTTTTTCTGTTTATTTGTTTTAGTTTAACCGTGTTGCCTATGTTGTATTAACTAAAGATAGGTTCATCTCTTACACTGGGAAAACTTAGGTTCTTCTATGTGTTCCAGAATCAGCTGTGAACATAGAGCTATGTGCACATACATGGTGCCTAAAATCAGCCTTAAGCTAAAACTATGATATATGCTTCTATACATGCCCTAATGCATACATCTGCAGTTTCTGGCAGTGTAACTGGTGGCTGAACAATGTAAGTGAACAAAGTTTCTAGGGAAAGCTAATACCTTTTATTAAGCAAACTGTGGAAGAAAAATAAACTAGCTGAAGAAGAGCTCATGTGCCCTGAAACGTGTGGGTTTTTCCCCTCTCCATCTGTCTTAGTTGCTGCAATGAAATATATTGCTTCTCCCTTAATATCTTTCTTCTTCTTGCACAAGTTTATACTTCGTGCTCAGTCTGCTGGCCCTGCTGTTTTGCTAAGCTTCTCCTAACAGAGAAAAATGGTAACATTCTTCATCAGTCTCAGCCTGTGAGGATTCATTGCTCAGTACTGAGACTGCTGACATACAGTGTAGTTTATAGTCCAGTACACATAATTACGTTAAATTGAGTGCTAATTATGTGATGCTTTAATTATGTGATCCGCTTATTTACACTCAGGTTTATGGAAATGGAAAGACAGTAATGGTTGCCCACATAGTCTTTAATAAACATGCCAGTCCTATTAGATTTCAGCATTGAAATCTTTAGGTAGTTCTAGATGAAATATATAAATGCTGGCAGATCATCGAAAAACTCTTTCAGTGCAAAAGATTTTTAAACAAAGAGTTACAATACTAAGTGCTAACTGTAATATACCAAGTACTGTTAAAGTAAAAACCAGCATTAACTGTTAGCATTAGCATTAGCACAGGTGTCCATACAGGGCCCAGCAGCTATATTAAAATATTTCATTTACAAGTTTCCAATGTCAAGAGCTGCTGAATATGTCTTCCACCATTTTTGTATCATCTTATCTGAGATACAACTGTGGTGTACCATTTGCAGAAGAGAGACAGACATATGTCTGACTCCTACAGCAAAACCAGGCTGGCAGAAAGACACAGTCCATATTCCAAACACATAATTTTTATTCTCATTTTTACAGTTGTAAAATTCTTGCAGTGCCAGCGATGAACAGTAATGTAATCCAGACAAAAATAAGATTCCTGAACCCTAGAAAGGTCTTAGATCTGCATGCCATCAATGGGGGGATTTGCTATCCATTCCAAGAATTGTATGTTCTGCAGGTACCCCAAGGGGCAGAAGAGGGAATATCAGAAAAAGCTGCAAAACTGACATTGTGGAGCAGACATTTGCCCTGATTCTTCCACACATTCTGCAAATCAGTTAGTTGTACGAATATGACATTTTATATTGTTTAATTTTATCATTAGAATTCTCTATTTGGAAATACTATTTCTATTTTAACTTAGAATTGGAATTCTCAAACAAAATATTATGCATTTTTCAAGAGTATGTAACAGAAACTAAAAGCTATCATCTGAATAGGGATTCTACCTCATTTTCCCTGATATTATTACGGTGTCTGCTTGTCAGTTCTAGAATGACTTTTCTGTATAAATCATGGGTGCTAATGATATAATAGACATTGAAAATTATCATTAATAAATTTAAGAAAGAGAATATGGAATGTGCTTTTTACGGAATTAATAAATTTGGGAAAAGAAATGTGATTGCCTATAATAGGAGGGGATTGAATCCAGTACTTCTTTCCAGGCTATCAGCTTACATTATGAGGGGATAATATTGTGCTACAGCTTGATTTTTATTTGGTTTATCTAAACTAAATTGGAATCATCTATTCCGCTGTGAAATTAAAATGAGCAGTGTTAAACTACTTCAATATTAATTTTATTTTGTTAAGATGTTAAAGGGTGCTGCTCATATCAAAATTGAACTTATGTGACAATCTTGACATGCTTTTATTATTTATAGCGTTTTAAAATTACTTTGTAGAATGAATAAGGGTATTTCTTTTTTTTTCTTGTTCTGATATGTTTACTTTGAACAACACTTACTAAATAATGTTACAATTTAAGGATGGCCAGTTAGTAGTTTTCCTCTGATGCTGCTGAATGAGAAGACAGCAGAAGCAAATGAAAGGAAATGGCCTTTAAAAAAAATAAAAGCAATGTAATTATAATACCATAAAAAAAAGGAAGGGAAATAACATGCTATGTCATCAAAAATAATAATTTAATCTAATATTCCTTATTACAGAAAACAGCACTTCCCTGAATTCTTGTTTCAGCTACAACATACCTTTTAGAAAAACACCGGTGATGCAGAATACACCATAATCTTTCAGTTGTCCAGTCACTGAATTCCTCCATTATAAATTCACATTTATCTAAGTGAATCTGCTGACTGTGAGGCTATCTGTATAGTTTTGGCATGACCTAAGTACTTAAGTTTTGAAAGAATGTGGCCTTGTTTAATATTGTTTGTACCAGGATCAGTGAATGACTGTGTGCTAGGGTAACGTCAAGCGGTTTGGGCCCCTCTGGGGGCTTAGCTGGAGTTTGGAGGGGGAGTTGTGAATACTGTGAATTGTAGTGAAGTTTAGGCTGGAGTTGGGATAAATTTGGAAATGCATAGGAGGCAAAGTGTTTAGGGATTTTGTGATTGAAATATATGCATCAGATGAATTTTAGCCTCTACTGAGCTTTGTCATCACTAGACGGGGAATATCTAAAATAAAGGTTTGAATATATGCGACCACCTTTTCCCTAAATCACAGTTGAATAAGGTACTGTACCTTTCTAGGTGTTATTTATGTCTGTGTATCGGATATATTTTATTAGTTACAGATTTTATATGCTTAAATAAATACAGCCAGTTATGGTTTATATACATGTGTGCATGAGCATACAAGTACAAAGAGACATAAATATGTATATAGAGAAAGAGGGGTGGTTTTGTGTTTGTGCATAGCAAGTATAATCATGTGGTCACTTACACCAAAGTCACAATTAGTGTTTATTTCTGTAATCAGTTCTCTTTTATTCTGCCACAGTGAAGTCGAATATAGAACTTCTCCTTTTTGAATTAAGAAGTTACTTTGTAGATTCAGAAGACCCATTATTACTTGCAGCAAGATGCCTTCAGGACATGGCACTTAGAAACAAGTTTATTCATTTAACTTAGAATATTTGGCTAAGTTTCCAATTGATTTTATTCCTTATTAACTATTCCTGATTTAAAATACAAAAGAAAAATAAAATAGATCTATTAGAAAGCTGAAGCATGGATTATACAATATTACAAAGATAACTGCAGAAAACCCTACTATTGAGGTAAAAGTATATTGAAATATAAAGCTTTAATACTGGTAGAGCTAAAAGCTGAGAGATGGAAGATCTCCTGTAGTAAACAAGCACTACAAATGGTTTTTGCAGGCACTTTAACCAAGCCAAAAAAACAACTGATCTCGAATCAGTAAAATGCCTAAGGTACTGAAACTCCATACCATAGCAATACAATCATGAGTTTTTTGGATCTATGCTTGCTCACAGCTCATCAGCTAAGGGCACAGTGTAGCAATTGTGTGTTTGCTCACCTGTGGCGTAGATCCTTAGTGACAGAACCAAGATAAGAGTTATGTTATTAACCTTTAGTCTTGTGTTCAAGCCAGTGTTTCCCATTACATTTCATAGGGTTGGAATCTTGATCTGCCAAAATCTGCTTTCTTTCAAATTCAGTAGGAGGATTAAGGTCAAGCGCTCTCCATCAGATTGTGTGTGGAGTCTGTCCATGGATGTCTCTAGGTTTCTAGGGTATTCTAACTTTATATGACTTGCAACGTTAATCTCTGAAACAGTCTTAGACTTGGAGTAAAGAAACTTTTGCAGCTTATGTAGTGAAACAATCAATGAAAATAATCTTTTAATCTTGGGATCATAGAAAACAGAGGAAGATTTTCCAGATCAATGCTTCTACATGTCTGAGGCCTGCTTTGCCATGAAGTCCATAAAACTTCAAGTAATTCATGAAGGTACTTCTGCTGTGTTGAAGTTAAGAAAAGGTACTTCTCAGTTAATAGGTGCAAGCTGAATTGTTTGAGATGTGTTGATCCACTTTATTGCTGACTTAGAGATTAGCAGTCAAATAGTGTTCCTGATTGAATCGTAGAATCACAGAAGGGTTTGTGTTGGAAGAGACTGTCGTGGTTTGGCCTCAGCTGGCAACAAAGAACCACGTGGCCGCTCGCTCAAGCCCCACAGCCGTGGGGAAAATTGGAAGAAAAAGGCAAACCTTGTGGGTTGAGATAAAGACAGTTTAACAGAACAGCAAAGGAAAGAGAAAACACAATAACAATAACATCGATAAAAGAATATACAAATGCGATTTCAGTACCACCGACCAGACCCAGACCGGACTGTCCCAGCCTGCTCCAGGCCGAGACTTCCTGCCCCCTCCCCCGGCCAGCTCCCCCCTATAGCCCAGGCATGGCTCACATGGTATGGAATACCTGTGTCCCCTGCCGGCTCCTTGGGGAAATTAACCCCATCCCTGCTGGAACCAGGACAGGGACCTTTAAAGGTCATCTAGTCCAGCCCTCCTGCAATGAGTATGGACATCTTCAAGTAGAACAGGTTGCTCAGAACCCCGTCCAACGTGACCTTGAATGTTTAGAGGGATGGGGCGTCTACCAGCTCTCTGGGCAACCTGTGCCAGTGTCTCACCACCCTCGTAAAATATTTCTTCCTTATATCTAGCCTGAATCTACCTTCTTTTAGTTTAAAACTGTTACATCTTCTCCTGTCACAACAGGCCCTACTAAAAACTCTGTCCACCTCTTTCTTATAAGCCTCCTTTAAGTACTGAAAGGCCACAATAAGGTCTCCCTGGGGCGTTGTCTTCTCCAGCCTGAACAACCCCAACTCTCTCAGCCTGTCCTCAAGGAGAGGTATTCCAGCCCTCTGCNGAATCCCTTCATCCTCCAGCCTGTACGGATAGCGGGGGTTGCCCCAACCCATGTGCAGGACCGTGCACTTGACCTTGTTGAACCTCGTGAGGTTCACACAGGCCCACTTCTCAAGCTTGTCCAGGTACCTTTGGATGGCATGCCATCCCGCAGCCATGTCAACTGCACCACTCATCTTGGCATCATCTGCAAATTTGCTGAGGGTACGCTTGATCCTACTATCTATGTCATTGATGAAAATATTGAACAGTACTGGTCCCAATACGGACCCCTGAGGGACACCACTCGTCACTGATCTCCATCTGCACATTGAGCTGTTGACCACTATCCTCTGGATGCGACATTTCATTTAATTTGTATAACTGAATTGGAAAATTAAAGACAGAATGAAGTGTTATCAAAATGTAAGAATTGCTCAGGGATATCAAAATTGGATGTGGAATAAAATCACACTGGGAAGGAGACATTCTGGTTTAAAAGAAATATGAAATCAGTGAAAAAGAAAAAGGGTATGGCTAAGAATGTGTCAAATTAAAATACAGATACCAACAGGAAAGGCCAAAAGAGTCTATGAAATATTGGTGACATTAATGTGATGCTTAAAGTAAGCAAGGACACATTTCTTAAACAATTTAGATTTAAAAGGAGGGGGAAAAAGGGCAGGGGGAGAAACCTGAGGTAGGTTATATATTAAGTCATCTGCTGTATTAAGATGGTAAAATCATTATATAGAAAACATAAAATTATTCAGTAGGTATTTGTATTCTGTATATGGAAGAGTGGAATAAAAAGTTCACATCCATTAAAAAGGAAGTTGGGCAGCATTTTTTAAGATTAAGCAGTTTCAGATAACAGCTAATAATAGCTACATTAAGTCTAAGAAGTTTGGTGAACATGCAATGCTTTTTGCTCTACTAGTGTTCATTTTTAATAAGAATCGGAAAACTGCGAGAATGCCAAAGAACAGAACTACTATTTCAGAGCCTAATCATGGCAAAAAGTATGGTGTAGAGTAATGAAGACAAGTTAGCCTTGCTTCACTCCTAACCAGGTATAACAGAATGCTTTATTCAGAAGAAAAAAAACAACAAACCTAAAGTTGTAACTAATGCTGCTTAGTGTGATATTATAGCTAGTAGATAACTGTGCTGCCTTTTGGGGAAACTGGAGGGGTGGGATGATACAGGTTTAAAAAGGATTGACTTTTTTGATTTATAAAAATATCTGAGCCGCTACAGTGTTTATAGCACAGGTAGATTTGTATCAAATGTGTTTAAAAGCCACTGACATTCATATTTTTATTTTTAAAAGGTCTTTGTAAGAAAACAATAGGGTACATGAAACCAGACCCTTACAAATAATTTTAATTGACTGCCTAAGTGGCTACAATGTAATAAGAAAACCCTTGTAATACAACTGTTACAGGTTATATAATTGGAAATCAGAAATGCAAGTTGCAGCTGCAGGGCAGTATAAATACTGAATGACATTTTGGAAAGAAGTGACTAAAAGGTGGGTTTAGAGTCATTGTGGAAAACAATGTGAGTGCTCAGCGCAGTGATGATTTTGTGTTCCTTGGTGAGTTAAAACTAAGGTGCTAAATACACCACCAGCAGAGCCCTACAGGAATGCTGGAACCCATCAGCGTGTCTGATTCTGAAGTCTACTTTCAAAAGGATTGTGGAAATACTGCAGGGACTTCTGAAGTAGGCAGAAGTGATTAAAGGTAGGAGAACATCCTTTCCTTTAAAAAGAACTCTTAAAATTAGTCTGCTAAAAAGTAGCCTCTTTAGCCTGCAGGCGTTTTGGATTACCTTTCTCATCAGCCTAACTTGGTAAAGTGATCCTAGGAATAAAAAATGTAGTAAATACAGAGTCTATAAGGAGCCAAGTATCAAAGACCATTTTAGAATTAGACTGTGTAGGAATTAGGACCTTATGTGTTCTGTACAAAAACCTCTTTCTATTGGGAAAAAGAAAGGGGGCAGGGAGGGCTGGGGCAGGGAGTGCTGAGTAGTTGTCACTAGCTAGTTTGTTCTTCTTTCCACAATAGCTTAAGATAACTAAGAGAAAGTGTGTCCCTCTTAGAGGAAAAATTCTGATGTGCTAGGCTCTGTTACTCATAAGTGCCATTTGTAACCCCCTCTTGCTGTGTTGCTGTCACTACATTCTGACACTCTTAAATATTTTAAATATATAACTTCTATTGACATGTATGTTGTTCCTGCTGTACAACTTCTGTAAGAAATGTTGCAGTATACCAGATTAGTGTTGTAATGCAGCTTCCTAACTATACTATCCCCAATTTATATAAAAGCAATGGAGTTTACTTAGGTTAAAAATGTCTCTTTATCCTTCCCTTATGATTTTCTTCTTAGGATAGAAAAGTAGAACTGTAGTCTTACGTAAAAACTGTTAATCTGGCTTAGTGTAGCTTCTACCATGCTGTTGAAAATTAAAACCTGCTGCTATAGCTGACTGATTGAATACCATTACAATGGTAGTCATCTTTTTCTGGTGCTTTTCACAAGCTCTGCATTTGTGTATACATACAAATGAAAATGAAGTTCAAAAGAAGTCATTACCCCACAATTCCAAGTCTTCGCTTAAAAAGAGCTGTTGTGTGCTGAGTAATGGTATTACAGATGAGGACTGAGGTACATAAAACAGCTACAGGGACATGCTTGCATGCCACGTTCCTGCATTGTAATAGTTTCTGGTATTCATTGACTATCATGAACTTAATTTTTTAGGGAAAAAGTGCGAAATACAGATTCTAACACCAAAAAAACTTTAAGTAGTTATCATTCTTTTCCATTGGTAACCATTAGACTGGCACAAATAGGCACAAACTGAAATTCAAGGAACTCCATTTAAACATGTGAAAGAGCTTTTTTGCATTGGGGGAGGTCAAGCAGTGGTTGCCAGGAGAGGTTGTGGAGTCTCCATCTTTGGATATTGAAAACGTGGCTGGACCATGCTCTTGGCAACCTACTCTGGCCCTGCTTTGAGCAGGGCAGCTGGATTAGCTGATCTTCACAGGTCCCTTCCAGCCTGTGATTCTATGAAGACAGGTATTTCATTTGGTATTGTCATCATGACTTATAAATTTTGGGTTCTTCTTTTTAGTGTTATCACCTGGTTATTTTTTTTTAATTTGTAAAATGAAATTAATTTTCATATGTAATAATTTACTCTTACATACATACCATGGTTTTGTCACTTAAAACTACTACAGTAAGAACTATATTGCATGTCCATGTAAGAAATCCAGGATGCTAAGATTGTTACTTCAGTAAGTGGAATTTTATAACACATGTAGTATTTATTTGACAGTGCCACTGTTTCAAATTCTCTTTGTGTGGTTCTCATGGTTAAATACTGTATTGTTAAATTAAAAATACAAATGAGGGCTCTTTGTTTTGTTATTCACGTCCTTGACATATTTCTAATGGCGTCTTACAAATAAGTCATCTGTTATGTTCTTTTGGTTTTTCTGCTAATGAAAATATGAACTTTCTTAGGTTCTAATTGATTTTTAAGTCATATTCCTAGCATCAGTGAGTCAGTACATCCCCTTTCTTTGTATCAGAGATTTACTGCCCATTAACTTTGATTCTGTTTCTCCTGAGTGAATTTACATTCCCAGAAGATTAAAATCTTGTAAATATTTTTTGCTTTGCAGTGAGGAGCTACGTAAAGAAGCACGACAGCTGAAACGTGAACTGCTGGAAGCAAAGCAGAAGAAAGAAGAAAGAGCTTTAAATCCCAAAGAAAAGGAAGGTAAGCGCATATTATAGCAGGTGTTGTGCAGATCTCAGTTAACATTACCATTTTAAAGTTTTCTAGTAGTTCTGTGTTTCATGTGGATAAATGTGGACACTGTGTTGTTGAAATGTAGATTATTTGTTTTCCAACAAAATTAGTTTTCCTTTAGAATGTTAGTAATGTAAGGATGCCAGTATATGAATAAATTTTACAAGGTAGTATTTGTCTTTCCAAACATTCTTTAGCTACATCTGTGTAGTTGGGCAAGCTTCTGGGTTTGAAATATCATGCCATATGATTGAATTCTATGGTGGGGACCTGTTCTGTCCTCTGACTTGGAAAGTTGTCTTGACATTCTGACTTGGAAAAGTACTGAAACACAGATGGTTAACTTTGAACTCAAAACTACTAACTTCAAACTTTTGTGCATCTTATGACACTAAAATTCAGGAAGTCATTTCCATGTTTATTTTCCATAAACCTTAGCAAAATGGGATCTTCAGGTGCCCACTTCTTTGTCAGACAAATTTTATACTCTATTTCTTTCTTAATGTGCATAAATTGCTAAGTTTATAATAATATGTAAGGTGCGTGTCGTAGTGCTGAACTGAATAGAAAAAGTGGGCTGCTTTTTAAGCACTCTGGAATTGCGAGACACATTTTTGGAATGGATTCTTGATCCAGTTCCAATACCATAAGAAAAACTGGAAGAAAATCTAAAATTATTCACAAAAATTTCCAGATGACACCCAAATTTAGAAGAGTGGTAGAAAGTATAATATCATTTTTACAAAAATTTATGGACACTCTTGAATAACAGATGAGCTTTGTCAGCAACCAGTTTGGCAAAATAACAGTATCTTGAACTTGTATATGAAATCTAGCATACTAGATGTATCTAGTACATACTCAACCACTGAATGAATCATACTCAATCACTGAATGAATATAAGCTCTCATTGGCAAGAAATGAATGCTGTCATTGGCCATGTAAAGAAAGAACAGCAAGTAGAAGTGCAGAAAAGGTAAAGAGTAGTCCGTATGTACATATATGATAAATTATATTGAATAATGCCATGTATGGCAGTTATAATACTGTCACTTAAACGTTATCCCTGGTGCCAGCGAAGTCAGAGGAATTATTGTGGAGTAATTTGAGTAAATCCATGTTTACAGTGACAGACTAAAGTAATTTGCGGGCAATACTCATAGTTACTACTATGGAACAGTTTTTAAGGATACTTTTTATTCAAGGAAAGGGAGCTTGTATCTCAGGATTGTTGGGGTTTTTACTTTCTCTGAAATAAATAGCAGGTAGGAGATAAACCTGCTGAAAATCTGTAGGTAACAGCGAATGGTGAAAATAATCTTGAATAGTCTTGGTTTTCCTTTTTGTGGTTACTGTCAGAGCACAGGAAGGGGTCTGTTCCAGTACCTGTTGAGAAAGATATATGGCAGGAAAGAACCTATTCAACAAGTTCTAGGAGTACCTAACTAAAAATTCTAAAAATAAACATCTCCTAAAACTTAAAACAAAATGAAAAAGACATTAAATGAGATGTAAACGGTGAAGGGAAAAATGATTAATGAAAATACAGTAACAGGAGATGAATGAGCAAGAAAAGAGTTGGTTATCTTTGGCTAAACAAAGAGGAAATAAGCTTGAATGCTTGTTTTCACTGTGTCTTTAGCAGAGCGGTCAGCTTTGATCATATGGTTTCATATGATCAGTGACATAGAAGGAAGCGTTCAGGTACAGAACAAGCAAGTAGAGATGACTTAGATAAATTAGGTGCATTAAAATCATTTGAACTTGATGGCATTCACTGAAGCATATCAGGGAGTTGGATAAAGCAGTTCCAGAGACATTACGATTAAAAAAAAGTTAACAAAATGTTTGTAATCAGACTGGAAAACAGGATTCCTGGGAATCTGTTTGTTAGTGATCTGGAGAAAACAACAGATTACCTTTACTAAATTTGCAGACTAAAAAATATATGGGACAGGAAAGGGGAAGAAACTTGTATGCTAAGGTTGCATTTTCACATGCAGTTGTTAAAGTGCAGAGCTGAATGGCTCATTCTCTTCCCTTCCAGTAGTCCATGTTGGAGCTTTTACTGATCTGATTCAGTTTAAATTTTTTTCTTTGGTAAAACAGTTTTGTGCTGGGTTGATAGATTGAAACAGTTCATAGAAGTTAAAAGCCAGGTCAAGGTAAACAAAATACGTATACCTTGGGCGATCTCAGGGAAGAAAGATTATGATAGTAAGTGGTTTATCTCTCTCTCACAAATTACGAGTTTCACAAACATTAGATGTTACGTAGCACTTACGCACCTTAAAATCTAGGAAATATAATATGTAGAATGCTGAGAGCAAGTTGATAGTGCCATGCTATTGAAAAAGATTAAAGTGTACTGTAAAACATATTAAGTGGTCTGTTGTATGCAAGACAGACTCATTTTCTATTCAGCCTGAGCAGGTCTTCAGCCTGAATCCTTTGCCCAGTTTTGGCAATTGCATTTGTAAAAGAAGATAGGAGGCGTGGTAAAAGACCACAGAGGAGAGCAACAAAGGTGATTGATGATCTGGAAAGCATATTTGAAGATTGTAAGAACTGGGGATTTTTAGTTTAGAGGAGAGACGACTTTGTAAAAGGAGACATAATAATGATCATCAAGAATGTTAAACGCTACCATGGAGGGGAAATTATTCTATGTAATCATGATAATAGCCTTTAATTGCAGCTAAAGAGATTTAGGTTAAATGTTAGGCAAAACTTGCTAAAGATAAGTATTGGAATAGATGACCTACAAAGTGGAACTTTTCAATAGCAGATTAGGCAAATACTTCTTAGGACTCATGAAGAAAAGGTTCATCCTGCCTTTTGGGAGGCATGGGCTGTTTTTCAAGATTCTGTGAAACACAACTTCATCAAAAGAAAGGTAAGATGTGACCTGGAAGAAAGTCTTGATGGGGAGGAAAAACTAAGCATCTTGTTAATGGTGATAGTAGTTAGGTGGAAGCATTACCAAACACATTGTAGTTACCATCACTGTAAATCTTTAAATCAAGCAGTTGAAATAAAGTCTTGGTTGTAGGTCTGCCAAAATAATTCAGTAAGGCAGTTCTGTCGTTGCAATTTGCTTTCTCTTCAAATAGCTTATTCTGGTATCTAGTGAGTTGTTTTGTCTACAGCCTGAAAAAAGAAAATCAATGTCCTAATCTCCCTTTTTCAGGAAGTCTTGGACAAAGAAGTGTAATTGATGATCAATGGAATTGAAAAATTTTCTAGTGGTAGAGAATCTACCATTACAAAATCTGTGCCCAAAAAATAAATGTGAAAAACTCATTAAATGTATTTGATATGGTCTTGAAGGAGAGGAAGCTGTTCCTACCTTTAGTTAGAATGAACATGTAGTGCTTAAAGGTGATGACTGAAAGGCAGATGAGAGATTTACTGTGTAATTGGCATATAGTTTGGATTATAAAGGATTCTGGATTAAATATAAGAACAGCTTTAATTAAGAGATGAGTTTGTGACACCAGACATTTAAAAGTGATCAAAACACCATTGTGAGATATCAGAATTTACTGAGCATTACAACAGGGTCTTTTCATTAGACATTTAATTGAAAAATACATTAATGGTCCTCTGTCTAGCTGTGGATGCATATTGACACTGTTAGCATAAAATAGCCATAAAGTTGCCGTGAGTACTATGTTTTTTGACACCATGATGTAGTGAAACCAGTCTAACAAATTTAAAAATCTTAATCGTTGAGGGAAGGCATGTAAACAAAATAGTAGTTGTGATGATACTCTCTCCCGTGAATAGCTGGTTTTGCCAAAAGGGATGGCGCTGTAGGATAACCACAAATACTCTTTGAGAAAAGGTTTTGTTTATGAATGAATAAAATCTGTAATTTGCCATTCCTGCTTCTAAGGGATTTCTGTGGTGTCTAATAAAATCCATATATTAATAGCTAAGTAAATAATCAAAACTTACTTTTTTGTTTTTTTTCATCCATGCTTTAATATTTTTTCTAAGTCCTTTTCTAGCTCTTAGTTTGGATATTTTTTCAGAGCCAGCAGCAATCAAAAAAGAACAAGGTAGAGATTCAAGCTTAAGTAAATTTTTTTAATCTGTCCTTAAAAGTGCAGGAGTCAGATTGTCTTTGCTAATTTATCAGGACACCAGTTCACTTGTCAAAATTCAGACTAAGAGGGAGGAACTGAGCTTTTCAATAAAAGAGAGATTTTAAAATGTAAGATAAGTGTCCTTTGCAGCATTTTACAGGTCACATTGTTTATGTCATTTGGAGTTTCACTTACTGTCTTTAGTTCGTGGATTATTGTGGTTTAACCCCAGCCAGCAACCAGGACCACGCAGCTGCTAGCTCAGTTTCATCCCCACTGGAATGGGGGAGAAAATCAGAAGAGTAAAAGTGAGAAATCTTGTGTGTTGAGATAAAGACAGTGTAGTAAGTAAAGCAAAAGCCGCACATGCAAGCACAGCAAAACAAGGAATTCAATCGCTGCTTCCCATGGGCAGGCAGATGTTCAGCCATCTCCAGGAAAGCAGGGCTCCATCACACGTAATGGTTACTAGGGAAGACAAAACACCATACCTCCGAACATTCCCCCCTTCCTTCTTCTTCTCCCATCTTTATATAATGATCGTGACATCATATGGTATGGAATATCCCTTTGGCCAGGTGGGGTCAGGTGTCAGGGCTGTGTCTCCTCCCATCTTTTTGTGCACTCCCAGTCTACTTGCTGGTGGGGCGGTGTGAGGACCAGAAAAGGCCTTGACTGCTTTGCAACAACCAGAAATATTAGTGCATTATCAGTATCATTCTCATTTCAAATCCAAAACACAGCACTGTACCAGTTGATAGCAAGAAAGTCAACTCCATCCAAGCTGAAACCAAGACAATTATTTAGTAAGGAAGTAGATTTTTTTAATGAATAAACTTACTGTCTAAATTTGTTTAGTAAGGAAGCTTTTTGTCTTTATGGAATGAGGAATTACAATAGCATATTGTATGCCTTGGGATGCTGGGTCCATGTTTGTGACATACAGGAAAAACTAAGATTCTAGAAATACATTTTCAATTTTTCAGGGAAAAGGAAAGTGTTTTGGTTTTCCTATTTAAAAGTAAATAAAATGTATCAAAGTATCAGCTACACAAGAAGCCACCTAACATTCTCAGACATTAACACTTGATGATTAAATAACATTCTTAAATTATTTTTAATACAAAAATAATTACGTGATGAAACTATTTAACATTTTCGTCTTGACAGCCTTTGTCTGACTTAGCTGATGTCAAAAAGTATCAAAATGCTGGCAGCATCAACTGGCACTTGGTAAATATATCTTCCTATAAGGGTGTCTGTCTGATTAGTTACTATGATTTATATAAAATTTGTTAGTGTGAAGTTTAAAATGATCAATTTTCACTTCTTGATTCTACCCACTGCATTTTAGAAATCCATCTCCAGCTGCCCTTCACAAGCTTATCAATTTGTTGTCATTTGAATAGTGCAAAATTTCTCATCTGTATGGAAAGAACAAGTACAGTTGCATGATAGGTACATTTCTGGTGAAGAATGAAAGAACTTGCAGACTTCAAGAATGCCTGGGGAAAGTTGAGATTTTAACAGAAATTTTAAGTAAAAGGGTACATCTACATTAGTGTTTTACTACAGACCAAATGTGCACTTTTGGATGAAGCCATGCTGGAATATGCATTCCAGGAGCATGCTTGATGAGCTCCAACTAATAGTCTAAAATAGAACAACCCACAAAATAAGTAGTGAGTGTATGAGGGCCTGGGCATAACATTTTGGCTCCTGTTTCATAGTGTTGTTGGTTAATGTTGAAGTAGCTAACGTTTTCCTTCCTTTTGTGAATTTCAGCATTGTAACTAGAGGAGACTCAAAGACACAAAAGTGATCCAGAGCTAACTGCCTAAATTTTTAAAATGTTTGAGTCTGTGTGGACTTACAACAAAGCTTTTATTTTCATCATGGTTCATATGGAGCTAAAAGCCATTTTCTGAAGTTTCACTTTTTCACTCTAGCCAGATACTCGTATTTTTTCGCTAAAGTCTGTTGGGACATTTCGTTTCTGAAGCATTCAGATTTGAAGAGGATACAGATTAAAATTTAGAATGTATGTTAGAAAGATTAAGTAGGAGCTTGTGACTGCTAACCTAATAATACTTCTATCTTGTAGCAATGTTGGAATAGTAATTTAAGAATTTAAGAAGCAAATTAAGTAATTTAAGAAGCAAAGGCATTGAAACTTTCTTAATAATATTAACTGTGAAAACTCTTAAAGTTGTAAATATTTGTAAGTTTTCATAAAATTAGCATGGTGTATCTTAAACTTCACTGTGTAGTGTCACCTTACTATATTGTACTTTATGGTTGTTGTGTTATCAAAATTGAAACAGGACTGAGCATTTACACTGATCTTACAACTATTGGAAGGACATTTTTAGAAAACTATGAATTTATTAATCATCAAGAAACAAAAGAATGTCACTAAATACTAGATTCTAGTACACTAAGTACTAGACTGGAGGAGGGAAGAAAAGTTGTGGAAAATGTCATTGAAAATAAATTGAGAGTCGTGTTGGGATGTTAAAAGGTTATTTCCTTAGTATTAAGGAAAAATAATTTCATGCACAAATTCATAAAATAAAGAAATTGGGAAAGCCACAGTTGTGAAAGATATTTCAGTTTTGTACCAGAAAACAAACTGAACATGAATTTACATTGTGTGTGATGTGGCTGCGATTGTGTGGTTGTAGCTACAGAGGCATTAACTGTAAAAGCACAGTTGTATCATTGCACTCGGTTCCAAGTATTGTACCACCAAAAAAAAGATACTGAACAGTTGGATACAAACGGACAAAAAAAAAAACAAACTAGCAGAAGAGTAGGTGAACTAATTCATTAGTAGATACTTGAAGACATGTCTTAATTTAGGTAGGGAGTGGGATGGAAGGGTGGAATCTAAAGTATTTAAAGATGGTAATTGGAAGGATTGAAGGATACTTTTACTGTGAAACAGCCATGTGCAACTGAAGAATAAGATAAGAGACTTTAGAAACACTTTTTATTTAGTTTTAATATAATGAAATCTAATAGCAGTAGGTGTTGTACTTGAGCAAGTAATTTTGCCCTAAAGTTAAACACATTTATTATATCTCACTTAGTTCACTTAGTCATGTTTTGTTTATTGGCTTGAATTTTCATCAATGCAATAGAGCTGTCAACATGCAAGACAGTCTGCTAAATTTATAACAGTTTACCTATGCCATATATGAAATTTCTTATATGTAAATGAATATATTTAAAACAGTCTACTGTAAGGAAATGAATGTGTATGTAGTAGGAGATTTTTCCATTGTTTTCTGCTTGTCCTCTTGGGGAATGTGGGATGGAGAGTGAGTTGTGTCATGCTGTATCAGGTATATCTATGCAGATGGTGCAGACACTTGCACAGTGTCTGCCTATGCTCTGAGCTAGCTGCATTAGGAAAAAATGCTTGTTCAGAGGCTATGTAACTGCACTAATATGATTCTGTGCTTGATTAATAAACACTGAGTCTCAGCCAAAACTTGCAACTGTAGCAGGAGAAATTCTCTGAAGACCACAGAACTGTGAGATTAAGACTTAGGTCATACTGGACTTTTTGCAGCATCAGGGCTAATTCTGAGAGGATGCTTATGAATGGGTGGCAGCACGACACATCCATTTTACGTCCGCTGGCAGATCTTTATTAGTATTATTATCACATTTAGTATCACTACTTCAAATTGTTCATGTAACATATTATGCCTACCTATTTTTTTTCTGTATTCAGAGATTAGAGTGATTAAGGAAGATTGGGGAGTGAAAATTAAGTGTTTACAGTGTTTCAAGAGGACAGAGAAAAAAAACTAATTCCCTCTGTACATGTTTGATTATAACCAGCCTTCCAATTTATGAATAAGATTGTTGACTATGCCAGACTGCTGTCAAGACCTTATTTTAAATAAGATGTTTTTCATTTATGTGACATTTGCTGTAGTGATGCCAGAAATTACATCAAACACTATAATTTGAGTGCTGAATTACTTCAACATTTTGAATTACTTAATCAAATATTTGAAAAAGATGTACTTTTCAAAGTTCTATAGTGTAAACCTGTGAATATACTTCAATGAAATTTGCTTTAGATGAATACCATCTGCCCAATTGTTTAATTATATGTTGGTTTTAAATAGTAGTATTTAAGAAGTAGTATTTTAGTTTTTCTTGTTAGAACATTTTTCTAAACTGTTTGATAATCTGTGGGTGATGGAATTTAATTGTCACACATGCAAAAACAGAAAAGCTACAAAATGCTATAAGCAGAGAAACCTAACAAGTCATGTAAAAAACAACATTCAAGTGTAAGAATTCTGCTGGGGCATGAAGTATTTTCTGCTTTAGTTGTGGTACAGGAATCAAATGATTGAAGCATTTAGAAAACTCAAAATCTAGCAAGGATGCCAATTTAATTTATGTTTTATTTCTGTTTTATTATTAAGTTTGGGTAATGTCAGTGGCACTTAAAGATTTTAAGTCCTGTCTTACATGGAAAGATACTT
Source organism: Ibidorhyncha struthersii (assembly GCA_013398815.1). Lineage (NCBI taxonomy): Eukaryota > Metazoa > Chordata > Aves > Charadriiformes > Charadriidae > Ibidorhyncha > Ibidorhyncha struthersii. Next base: position 42,267 of record VZSZ01001938.1, read on the forward strand.
CCTTGAAGTCTGAGACTAACAGAATTGTGCAACTTTGAGAACATCCAGAAAACAACAAAATCCAAATTTTGGTGGTTTGGGAATTATGCAGCATAAATATGTTAAGCATGAAGATTTTGCAGTATATACAGTATAGCTGCATTGTATCAAAGTATGCATCTTGAATATGTCACTTTTGCAAACCTTTATGTTTTCTTACACTGGTTACATTTTTTTTCTTTTAATCTCATAAAATAATAACCAGGATTCATATTCAGCCTCTTCCCTCTAAAATTAATATTTTTTCCTCTTGTCTCTCTGTCTGGAAGAGAAAAGAGGACAAAAACCTCACTGTAAGCCAGCTTTGATTTTGACTTTAGTAGTAGTCTTAAGCATGTGCTCAAAATCAGCTGACGTTAGGCAATTAAACACTTTTTAGACTGGGAGTGTGTGCCTAGAAGCTACAGAAGTTCAAAAAAGAGTCACTAGAAACTTCCACTGTTGCATATTAAAATTTACACTGTTTTACCAATCAGTGGGCTCTGTTCTTTCAAACAAATGTTTCAAAGCTCTAGGAGTTAATTCTAAGATTTTGTTATTTGAGTTGGCTAAATAAATGAACTAGTAAGTTTGTTCTAGAACTGTTGCGTTTTTCACTGTAGCAAACTGAAAATCCAGTAGTCAAGTCAATCCTGGAAGCTCATTCGGTAAGCAAGTCTGTTCAGTTATTCACAGTTAGTAAATACTTCCTCTTACCTAACTTGTAAGCAAACAGCGGCTCTGCAGGAACTTAGGCCAGCCAGAGTTACAGTATCAGTAATTGAATAGTAGTTAAAGGTGCAAAGAAAGCCATAAGTAGAATTAGTACTAAACAAAAATATACTGGAGAGTATGCTATAAATTCTTTCAAGAGTAACATTATTTCATATTGTATTTTCTGGTATATTCATTTTTATACTACTTTACAGTAAATTATAGACATGGTATTTAATGCTGGGAGAAAAAAATTTCCTGGATTCTGGAAGACGCATCTTATCTGTCTTAGATCTTAGCTATATAAAGTGATTTTATGTTCTCCTTCTGTCACTTCTGAAAGGAATTCCATTTTAATTCATGAAATACTAAGGCATATCAGAATTTCTTTTGTAATTCATAAGGGTTTTGTTTGTTTCGGACAAAAAATAGTTTTTCTTGTAAAGATTTTAATCTCATTAAAATTTTTAAAATCAGTACTGCATATCTCTGTAATTCCAGAAGAATGCAATACAAACTGAATATTGATGAATAGCTAGAAATTGAATGTACTGCACAAATACAGGAATGTGGTTTAGGCCTCTTATTTTAATGCACAAAAACATTCAGTCATAACTTCTGTTATTTCAAACAAGGAGTAGTCCAGGGGGTTCCAAGCTTTTGTTTTCCCTTTTGGTATTTAGTCTAGCTATACCATTAATTACTTGTTATTTCTGTCCAGTAGGTCTTTTATCATATGAAATGTGTCATCTGAGTTGCTAAAGAATGCGTTTGATATACTGACGAGAGTTGATGGGTCCACCACATTTAAAACATATACAAATCCTGCTAAATAAACTGGGGTGCCTTTTAATACAGATTTCTTTGTACACTCCCCTTGTTATCTTACCTTGATTCTGCATGATCTCATGATTATATATGCAAAGTGCATTACCAGAGTCAAGGGGATTACTGTTGTGAAGTTCAGCATATCAGGAATGTTTTGTAATATAAGATACGTAAGTCTATTTGTGTAAAAATCCTCATGCTAGCTGTACCTCATCAAAGAAAAAAACATAAACCAAAATTCTTGCATTGATCTTTGTCAGTATGGTAGGTTCTTTCTTTTTTATGGTGATATTAAACCTTCAGAAACAGCACGTATTTTTTCTCTGTCACAATATATATTGTTTCTACCCTTCTGAAGATTAGTATGTTTCTGGTAATACTTTCAGCAAACCAAACTGGTTCTTTTTGCAACAAATGTTTTATGCGCAGCTTTGTTATCCCTTTCTTAAAAATGAAACAAAATCTCTAGATTTTATAGAGATTCAACCTTCTTTATTACAAGGACAGTCATTATTACAAAGTTTGTCAAGACTGATACAAATAATAAAGACATAATATAACAAAGTTCGTACTGTACAAAATTGTATGCATACTGTCAGAAATACATTTATCTCAAATTGTACCTTATCTGCGCCACAATCGGTGTATGTACATGGTAAGCCAGTGTTACCCCACCTGCAATGCTAGAAGTGAAGCCCAGTCATTAGGGTCGATATGAATGTCAGCATAAGCAGTGATCTCACTTTTCTGATGTAGCACAGTCAGCAGGCCTAGAACTCACAGGGTGACCTGGATAGGCTGGAGAGTTGGGCAGAGAGGAACTTAATGAAATTCAACAAGGGTAAATGTAGGGTACTGCATCTGGGGAGGAATAACCCCATGCATCAGTACAGGTTGGGGGCCGACCTCCTGGAGAGCAGCTCTGTGGAAAGGGACCTGGGAGTCCTGGTGGACAACAGGATGACCATGAGCCAGCAATGTGCCCTGGCGGCCAAGAGGGCCAATGGCATCCTGGGGTGCATCAAAAGGAGTGTGGCCAGCAGGTCGAGGGAGGTCATCCTCCCCCTCTACTCTGCCCTGGTGAGGCCGCATCTGGAATACTGCGTCCAGTTCTGGGCTCCCCAGTTCAAGAAGGACAGGGATCTGCTGGAGAGGGTCCAGCAAAGGGCTACAAAGATGATTAGGGGATTGGAACATCTTTCATATGAGGAGAGGCTGAGGGATTTGGGTCTCTTTAGTCTGGAGAAAAGAAGATTGAGGGGGGATCTTGTTAATGCTTTCAAATACTTGAAGGGAGGATGCCAGGGGGATGGGAGCAGTCTTTTTTCAGTGGTGCCCATTGATAGGACGAGGGGTAATGGGCACAAGCTTGAACATAGGAAGTTCCATCTTAACATGAGGAGGAACTTCTTTACTTTGACGGTGGTGGAGCACTGGAACAGGCTGCCCAGAGAGGTTGTGGAGTCTCCCACTCTGGAGACATTCAAAACCCGCCTGGACGCTGTCCTGTGCAACCTGTTGTAGGTGACCCTGCTCTGGCGGGGGGGTTGGACTAGATGATCTCCAGAGGTCCCTTCCAACCCTGACCATTCTGTGATTCTGTGATTCTGTGAACTCATACTTCTTGGTTTTCATGAAGCAGAAGATAAAATTGAGTTGCAGTTTCTGAAATAGAGCATGTCTGATGCAACTTTTGTTGACTGTTTATTATGCTGTTAAATTTACCAGGTGCTATAGGAATTAAGCTTAAAATTACTTTATCAAGCTTTCTCTCTGCTCCACTTTCTATTTAGGGATTGATCCAAAACCATCCAGACTGCCATTCAGTTCATTTCAGCATCCTTGGATCAAGTTCTCATGTCTTTGTTATACTTCTGCAATTTCTTAGTGAAAAACTGACATCATTTGAACTGTTCTTAATTTAAGTGTGAGCAAAATAAACCATTCTGTATTTTTTTTTAAATCTGTCTTTTCGTTTCTGGTTTAAAGACTTCTGAATCTCCTCCTTAGTTTCAGGCTATCATTGGAAACCATGTCCCAAAAACAAAGTTTTAAGTTAGATTACACCATCAGGTTGGCATCTGTTACTCCTTAAAGGAACATTTCAGGACAGAAGAATCTATCTAAAAGAAAATAAATTACTTAAATGCTAAAGTTTTTCTCACAGTAGGATGAAGGTTCTCTTGGCAGTCACTCAAACTAGCTGAGGTAAGCAGCAATGTACTTAGAAATTCTGTTAAAAGCACAATAAAGTGTATTTTCAATAAGGAAGGTTGTCTTTTTCTTTCCCCCCCCCTCACCTTCCTTAGTAACAGAATGTACACAGCAGCTTGTTTAAACTAAGGCAAAAATCTTTCTTTGCCTGATGCTATTACACTTTACGATGAGAAGCCTCTAGGACACAAATGTGCAAGATGCCTGTAAATTAAACTAGCATCTTCTGCATCCTGTGATACTTACATACAGCATTTAATTGTTATTTCACTGCTGTGCATCCATGTCATGTTTCATTCATTTTTGTCTGAATAAATCATCTTAGAT
>VZSZ01001938.1:46612-67113 GCA_013398815.1 Ibidorhyncha struthersii
TTCTTTCCCCCCCCCTCACCTTCCTTAGTAACAGAATGTACACAGCAGCTTGTTTAAACTAAGGCAAAAATCTTTCTTTGCCTGATGCTATTACACTTTACGATGAGAAGCCTCTAGGACACAAATGTGCAAGATGCCTGTAAATTAAACTAGCATCTTCTGCATCCTGTGATACTTACATACAGCATTTAATTGTTATTTCACTGCTGTGCATCCATGTCATGTTTCATTCATTTTTGTCTGAATAAATCATCTTAGATTAAGTAGTTTGGAGCTTAAATATTTTAATACCAGTGTAATGATCCTTATACTTCTGCTGGATCAGCAAGGTGGACCTAAGTTTGTCAAGCTTGATGTGAAGGTCAAGTCTGTCATACAGTGCTGTGGTTCTGTCTTCCAACTCTATTGCAAAAGATCTGGAGGAGCTCTGGGATGCTGACTGGGAGATAGGAAGTAGTAGCCAGCAATCTATTCTTATATTTTAAAAGTGGTTTTATGTTTTAAAAGGGTTCTTCCCACCAGCAAATCTCTCTTCTAGATGTTTTCTTTTGCTTGCTAATTACCTGAGTTTATTCATGCAGACACAAATAATTTTACCAAAAAATGTCTACTTATCAAAACTGAATACTTTATTTATATTAAAAAATAGACACAGTTTGTGGTTTTGAAATGATTGTTTGGAGTTTTCAGAAGTTTTAAAATGTGTTAGAAACCCATTGACTCAGGGGCTCTTGGAAATCCTTCCTGTTGTATTACTTGCTTTTACTGTGGAGCAATAGGTTGTAAGGTCTCATGGAGAAATACAAGCATGTCTTTAAGTCATTTTAACGAAAGGCGCAGAAATATGATGCATACAAGTGCATAACTGTTTTGGTTGACTCACTCTGAAGTTAGTTCAGGTGGATCTGATTATCTTTTGTCTAACTTATGAAAAGGCTTTCCGAGGAGGCAGAGAGAATGAAGTTGAGAATTAAAAAAACTCTGACAGGCAAAGAAACAAGAAAACAATAATCTCAAGAGAAGGTTTAAACTGAGATTTAAATTATTTATGTTAACAGTAAGTGACAACCATATGAGTGTGATAAAAATAGATAAACACACAACTGCAGGGGAATTTAACCTATTTGTATGAGAATTCTATTTGAGCTGCACTGGATTAAACTAAAATCTTAGTCAAAAGACATGTATGACTAAGGATCACGTCTTTACTTTGAGGGTGGTGGAGCACTGGAACAGGCTGCCCAGAGAGGTTGTGGAGTCTCCCACTCTGGAGACATTCAAAACCCGCCTGGACGCTGTCCTGTGCAACCTGTTGTAGGTGACCCTGCTCTGGCGGGGGGGTTGGACTAGATGATCTCCAGAGGTCCCTTCCAACCCTGACTATTCTGTGATTCTGTGATTCTGTGATTCTTTAAATTCAGCATATGTATATCAAGGTTTGGATCACAGGTTTTAGTGTTTATGGCCAGCTTGACACTGTCATTTTCATTAGTTTTCAAGAACACTCTTCTCAGTTATTTCACTTGTCATAGATGGGGAATTACACTTATCATCAGGTAAAGCACCTCTTTAGGTAAATGTCAACTGAGAGGTTATTTTCTATAAGAAAGCAGGTGGTTTTGTAGTTCAAGTTATTTATCTAGAGGCTAAGTGTTAGTAAAACAAGGCAGTATGTTGTTTCCACACAGTCAACAAGTTTGATTGGATGCATGCATTTATTCAAAAACTAGTGTTTTGTCTTCACAAGGGGTTGGTCTTGAATTAAGAATATGGGTTTTTATTAGTAGAAGAAACTGAGGTGATAGTGGGAAAGATGGAGCTGAGACGTTATGATTTGTAGTTTTATACTGTGCTTTCTTATTCTCTTCAGTTCATCTGAAATTAGGCTGCATGGGATTTTATGGCAGATTTGATTTAATTCATTCAGCTGTTTAATCATCCCTAAATGTCTGTCTATATGCCTTTATCTTTTTTGGTCATTCTAGAAGATGGCTTTTTTCTTTCTTCATCTTGCTGGTACCTGTAGTCCTCTCTTCTTCGTTATATCCAGCATGTGAACTGGAAAACAGGAAAAAAACATCTCTGAATGATATTATGTATGTTTTCTGATATTCTTTAAACACATACATGCAACATATACCTAAGGATAAAAAGGAAATAAGAGATTTTATTTGTAGAATTATATAAACAAATATTTTATATGTAGGTATAGCATTACAAATTTATTTCCTCTTATTATGAAATGCTATGTTTATAAACTTTATAGAAAACTTGAGGTGAGAGAGAAATTTAGTTTGGAATCAGCAGTTTTCTCTGTATAGCTGTCAGCAGTCATCTGAAAAAAACTGATACGGGGTTTGATTTAGATTTACAGTTGATCAGTCTGTATATCCTGAAATTTGTTGAAACAATTTCCTCGAAAATTTTTTTCTGTTCATGTTTGCAATAGACATCTGGAGTTTTTATTCTTCTATTCCTCATCAGGAATAACAATTCTGTGAATATGTCTAGATAAATTTCAAGTATACTAAATCAGTATGTGAAATGTCTTAATGCTATTCAAGAGGAAGCAAATCTGAAAGGATGGTGTGGATGAATTTTCAAATTGAGATTTTGTCCTGATGAATTATTAATTTGCTATGGCCACGGATATTCTGCAGAGAAGAAACTGTTGCAAAAAGACAAAGGAGAGTAGCTCTTGACTAGTCCAGATATTACTTTGTTAGAACAGAGGTTTTTCCCTGATTGACAAAATGGACTCTGTTTAAAATTAAAGCGTTACTTTTTTTTCCCCTATTGCAAGATCAAGGATTTCATTTGTGGCTGCTTCAGTTTACGAAACAGGAAAAGTGTGAAATTGCCTATAGGCAATATTTGTCTATGTTTGTCTACTCTGTAACAAATACTCACAGGATATTAATACACATAACATTTCGGCAGCTCCAAGAAAGATATTCTGAAATGAAAGTAAACTTGTAAAAGAAATTTCAACACTATTCATTTCTCACCTTAACATCAGAGTTTTTATTTCTGTTACCCTGCTTTCCCTGGCTCCATAGTAAAAGAAAATTGAAACAAAAAGTTTTGGACTCGTGGTCTGCCCAGTAGAGTGTTGTGTTTTTCATTTCAGCAAGTAGCAAATCATTCTACTTGCTGAGAAAGCAGTAAAACTGAAACAATTTATAGAAGTATTTTCCTTGGTATTCCAGAAGTCATAAATGATCTCCAAAATGATACTAAATCATAAAACCAAATTTAATTTGTTTAACCAAATATGTTTCCTTATTCAGAGGAGGAATCTGCTCCAAACAGTGTCGTTGAAGAATACCTTCAAGAGAAGAGAAAATATGAAGACAAGCGGAAGCAGCAGCCAAAGAAAGGAGCTTCTCGTGAAGATCAGGTAATAGTTTGACAATCTGGGGAAAAAAAAAACAGAAAAAAGTTCTGGAAATGTTTCTCTCTTCATTTGTGTAATAATAAAGTTTAAAATCTATTATGTTTCATTTTCCATTAAAGAATCTTATTCTTTATACAAATAAATATGTATTCTTCAGTCCCCTATTTGATTACCCAGGTAGACAGGTAAGTCAGGTTTCAATGTGTATTTGAAAGTACTGTCAGCTTAGTCATTAAAATCTTCCAATAGGAAATGCTACCCACGCAAAGGTATCCTTGATTACATTTACAAGAGTTTGCATTTCTATACAATGCTTTTCTTGGCTCTGCAGCTTGCCGTAAGATAACACTGGGACAGAAGTTTGCATGCTTGGCAGCTGTCCAAGCTGGGGTTTTTTAACATTTTAAATTGTTTTAAAGAGATTAAATTCATCCACATCATGAACAGAAGTCGTTTTTAACTGAACTGTAAAAACAAAACCCTTTATAAAGATAATGAAAATTATTTTTCAGAATGAGCTAGGATGTATGTAGACTTTAGTATGCAAATATGAGGAAAGTAAGGTTTCATACAAATACTTTTCTTTTTCTAAAATAGGAAAGTTTGAAACTGTTGAGTATATGAAATTGCATGTGAAGTGGAAAATACCATTAACTTAAAATCTGTGCAGTACATCAAAAACATTGGTTTATAAGTGCATGTCTATTTAGCTACGAAGATGTTCATAATCAACTGTTGAAGCTAGAACAGATTGGAAACTTGAGGCTTAGTAACTTCAAAGCAGCGGTTGGCAAACCTTTATACATGCAGGAAGCTGATTTAGCTCTAAACTAAGAAGTTTATGGAAACTTTGTACATTCAAAAGCCCATTAACTTTGAATCAAAGAGTACGAAAGCTCCGTTGGCAGTGTGGATCAAGGGACTTAAAACCACTTCTAATTAATTTATATCAGCCCTGTCCTGGACATCATAGGAAAACAAGATGAGATGACAGGGATGTATATTTTAGTAGATCTCAATATTTTTTTATGTAACCCTGCTAGGAACTATTCAACAATAATTAATCAAGTTCTTTGTAATCCATTTCACTTCTGGAGAGCTTCTTCTAGACTTGCACCCCTCCTATCTGGTCCTACAGCATAATACCATTTTCCATCCTCTGTACAAGAGTTAAAGAAGAGGGAGAAAGGTATGTGTCTCCTTACAGTACTAGATATTGGAAGTCCTGACCTCGTAATTCCACAATTTATAAAGTTATTTGATCCACAGTATGGCATCTAATCGCAAAAATGCCTACTAAGATATTTCAAAGTTATTTCTATCATCAGGTTTATTCTCACAAATGCTGGCACCAGAGAAAATTAGACAGGACTCAAGGAATGTGGCTTTGATTGGTCACAATTTCACATAAAAAGGGTTAGTTTGTTTTCTTGTGATGGCCTAGGCAGAGATGTGCTGTCTCAGATGTTGCAAGTACAAGGTTTGTTTGCAATAGTATGGAAAGCTATAGAACTTTGAATGATTTGCAGGCCCAAATATCTTTGAAATTTTCCTCTCTCCTGTCTTAAACAGAAGATTAAACAGAAAATAAAGAAAATAAATGCAAAAAATCCTCCAAAACCTGCCTTTGGCAGTGCTAAAATATGTTTTTGAAAGAATTCAAAAGCCAGGAAACTCCTAAAGTCAAGATTGCTCCCAGAAGGAAATTTGATTCCAGTGAACACTTCTGGTATTTCCTATTTCTGTTTTGTATTCCTGTTTAGTTTTTATTCTTTCAAATTTGAAAAACTTGACCAAACAAAACTAAACAGCCATACAGAGGTGTTTTACAACATAGGTGGCCAACCTGTCACCTACAGATCAAATGTAGCCTGCCACATAAATTCAGTCAAGTGCTTATTCCGTGATGCTTTCCTTTCCAGGAATGTCTCAGATATCAGCAAGAAATAAGCTGTGGGCTGTGCAAATTATTCTTATGGTCTGCCCTTTTTTTGAAGGGACCCCTCTCCCATCACAAAGCTCAGGCATACCAGTTCTTGTATAATCAAAATTTTATTCCAGATGATCAGAAACAAGACCTGTGGTTTGATCTTCAGGTGTCACCTGAGATTTGTTGACTTCAGTGTAGCTGAAAGACCGGGCAATGTTAGCTGGAGAGTAAAATACCAAATGGAAATCAGTGTGATCTTAATGTATGCAGCACAAGAACTTGTATCTGTAGAATTAATTAAGGTGGTTTGTTGCATTTGAGTCAAAAGTTTTGGATTTTTTTCAATGTCAGTACATAATTTAAAAGATCAGCAATTTAAAGGATATAGATATCAATCAGACTGGGTCTTCAAAACCTGAATAATCTTTAATTTATACAATGGATTGTTTTATGAGAAGAAAATAGTAGGTTCGTACAGTAAAATTTGTTGTTGGCAGTCAGTATTGTTTAATTAGCTGTTTTATTCTGTAAGTAGCCACAAGTTTTTGTTCCTTAAATATGCATTTTGATTTCACCAGATGGCCAGACAAGTGCTCTCATACACCTGCCCTCCCCGCTTGCTTTTGCTGCCTCAACATTGCTCGCTTGTTCTTGCTTATTCTCTCAATGGGCGCTCTCAATGCATTCTTGCTCTCTCACCCCCCCAGCCCTGCTCTCCCTGCCTCTGGCTCTCTCATTTGCCTCTCTACAGTGTTTCTTTCGAATTCATATGAAAGATATCTCTTCCATCTTACTGTACTATTTCTCAAAATAAAAATAATAATAATAATAGTTTAAGGATGCTGTATATGCCTGTTGTTGTGTATAAGTATATATAACTTCTCTAAAACTATGTATTTAATTTCAGACACTGGCACTGCTGGACCGATTTAAATCAAAGTTAACCCAGGCAATTGAAGAAACTCCTGAAAATGAGGTTTCTGAACCTGAAGTAGATAATGACGAAGGATGGTGAGTTTTTTGGATTTGGATTTCTGTGTTTACTGCTGGAAGTCCTACTGCGCTAACATAGTCTCACTGTTAAGCATAAATTTAAGGAGTAGCAGAAACACCGAATGTGAAGACAGCTGCTGCAGCAGGAGTCAGCTAAAATGTACTGATTTAGCACTGTGGAAAATAAGGTGAGAGAGTAGAAGACATTTTGTTGTGTGTAGTTTTAAGTCCTGCTAAAACTCTGTGTTGAGGGTGGTAAGTATTGTAAAGACTGATGGGTGAAATGGAGATAGACTGATAGACTCATCTGAAGTGTGGGGTGACCCCAAGGAAGCAGAGTAGCGCTGGAATTGGTAAAGCACTGCTGAAGTCATTATGTCAACACCTGCCAGTCAAAGAAGCAACTTGTACCATGTTGTCTCATGTTCGTCTTCCATCCAAAGAACCTACCTTAGGTAGGGATGTGGATAAAAATCAGTATGATTTGAAGTGTGATCTTGAAGTCCTGGACTACAAGCTGTTGGATGTTAATAAAAATACCTGCAGAAAATGTAGGAGAGAAGAAAAAAAGTAGTAAAAATGTTTTGTAGGGACAGGTCATCTTTTTTTGTAAGGCAAACAATATAGCTGGTCGAATAAAGTAGGCTGTCTCTGCCTACAACTTTTTCCTTAGTTGCACGCTTAAGCCATCACAGCTACAGCAAAACTACCACTAAAATAGAAACTTTAACAAAGTTCTTGGCGAGTGTTTTAAGAAACCAGTATTTCTGTATCTCAGATAATTTTAAGTTACCAAGTGAAAATAGGTCGGGTGTACCATTATGATCTTCCTGAAGACTCCCTTCTTGGGAGAGGGAAACCAATAGGATATCTACCTGCCCCAAAGTCTCCAAAGTAGCACCAGTAACTAGACCTGAAAAAAATGGAATTACAATAAGGAAAAAAACTAAATATATAAAGATGTACATTAGACACCCTTTTTAAATCAAAAATAAATGATGTAACTAAATGTGATTAAAGCGTCCTGCATCTGTTTTGAGAGGACTCATGCAAAACTGTAAGATAACCATGTTAATGAAGTTGTTTTTCTCAGATGAGGAGACAGTTAGCATTGGTAGGACATGCAGACTGTCTAAATAACTTAGTTATTTTTACTGTCATTCTACAAATGAAAAAGATGTGCATACTGAAGTGAAAAAAAACACAATAAAAAAGACTGTGAGGGAAGATAATATATGGAAGGAAAAATTATTTTTACATCTTAATTCACATTTTTTTTCCACATGTTGATAAATGAAATTCTTCAACTATCCATAAGTTACACATCAAGTTGCAGTAAGCTATATTATAAAAATATTTGTGTTTTTATGTATTGAATCATAGTATAGTAAGACTATTTGAAGATACATTCCATAAAAAATAAAAAATCGTAGGTCATGAAAGGTAAGCTGACTTGCAAATTCTGACACCAGTTGTGTTGATGAGACTAAAATTTTAGATCACTTTTCAATAATTTTCCTTTGTTGTTTGTATCATATACATGATGAATCATTGCATTTATTTTAATTTAGTAAGATAAAGCTACACAGATTCCGCAGCTTTACCTTCACACCTACTTGCTTTTCACTGAATCAAGCTGAGACCTCACAAGGGAAATTCTAGGATTTGGAGAAAACTTCTGACACGTGGACTGGTAGAAAGACTAACACTAATAGTATAGCATTTAGTGTCGAATTTTTGCAGTTTATAAAACAACATGTTTACATAAGTACTGTGTAATGAGTGCATTTATTTTTTTAGTGTTTCTTTATACGCATTAGTGTAGCCTGCTTTCATCTTAACACATACCTTGGCATTTTCATCACTGAAAATGCGCTTAAGTGTTACTAAGTAGGCCTTTAAAAATCCTGTGATTCTTCCAAATAATAGCAGTTCAAACATTTTGCGTATTATTTTATTGATTGTATTCTTTTTTCCCTTTTTTTTTTTTTTCCAAGGAAGAACTGAGCATTCCTCATAGCTTTAGAATCTAACCAAACCCTCTGTCTCTCTCTGTCTCTCATTATTTATTTATTTATTGTACCTAAGAAGAATGGAACATGGTATTTTAAAATGCAGGTTAGGCTTCTGAAGTGTAAGTTTTCTTTCTACTTTTAATGTGAATTCCATTATGTGGAAATACAGCCTTGCTTTCATTGCTTATATTCTTTGGCTATTTTAACAGGTAGGTCAAAACACAAACATCTTAGCTTTGAATTATTGTTTTTGTAACAATAGAGAAAATAATTTCCTAAATCTTGCCCATTTCAGGATAGCTCTTACTACAAACTTGATACTACTGTGAGTTTTTTCTTGTCACTATCTGTTTAGTTGCTTCTTCAAACCACATAGTCTTCTTTCATTATGTCTTAGCTCAGGCTCTTTGAGGATGAGGGATAACATACACCATAAATTTTGAGGTCCTTGAGTTTCACTGATGTTTTGAGATCTTTCTGAGCTACCAATGTACTTCTAAGTTCTCCCAAGAATTACAGAATAGACTATTTAAGTTGGAAGGGACCTGCAGTAATCAACTTGAACAATTCAGGGCTGGCAAGTTAAAGTGTGTTATCGAAGTGTTCAAGGCCAGGTTGGATGGGGCTTTGAGCAACCTGGTCTATTGGGAGGTGTCCCTGCCCATGGCAGGGTAGGTGGAACTAGATGATCTTTACAGTCCCTTCCAACTCTAACCTTCCTATGATTCTGTGATACTATGACTAAGGGCATTGTCCAGCCACCTCTTAAACACTGACAGGCTTGGGGCATCAACCACTTCCATATCTAGGAAGGTCATTCTGCTGCTTGACCACCCTTTTGGTAAAGAAATGCTTCCTAATGTCCAGTCTAAACCTCCCATGTCCAGTGTAAACCTCCCTAATGCAGCCTTTCCATGAACCTGAAGGACTGGTCTTGATGTCTGATGTTTTCTTGTCACAGTAATATAACCGTCATATAAAGCCGTATAAAAAGTCTTTTAAAGACTTTTTGTAGAGTCTTTCCTATTCCTTTCTGAGTAACTACTGGCATCTAATTGGTGATAATTCTTTTCTCTGTAAGTAATTCATACTGAATGAAGAAGAGTGTTGAAATTTTCGATTAGGAAGTTTTACTTTTGTTCAGAAAGTAATATTGCATTCAGAATTGCACTAAAATGCAGACTTAGAATAATATGAAACTACGTAATAGACTATTAATTAACATCGTATTATTAATTTTGCAGCACAGTAAATCTGCATGTTAATTTTACAGACAGATGAGAGTCTATTTTCAAAGAATATGCTTTGAAGCTAAATAAATGGTAAAATGTACACGTTACACAAATTAGCTATAAACACATACATCAAGGTAAGAGTTTACATTTTCAGTGTCTCTTTTGTATTGGTATATTTGAGATAACTATAGTGACTTTACATTTTATAACTCTTTCTTAATTGAAATCTACTCAAAAGACAATAAGTCTTTATTTTATTTTTTTAAATATATAATTAGTTTATGACATATGCATATATGATACGCACAAATTATGAGATTCCTCCAGGCCATTTTGTAGGTCATGGTTGCTGCTTTTATGGGAAGTGAAAGCCTGCCAGTATGCTTTGCTGTACTGTCAGGGTGTGTTATCTGAGGTAAAATGATTGCCTCTAAGACATTTTTATGTGTCCACATGAGTGGCCACACATTGAGGTATAATTTTCATTTTCTGTCAAGATAGAAACCATTACCAATTTGTTATGTTTTCTTTTATTTGGCAAACTTCTCTCTGCATATTTGGCTGAGCTGCTGTATTGGCATGGAGTGTAGTAGACGTTTGGGCACTTTTCAGCAGCATTCTACTTTTTATGCAAGAAAAAAAGAAGAAATATGACTCTATTGTAAACAGTGTGTATGGTATTTGATAATTATTCCCAGATTTTACTGTCTAAGAAAGCATCTGAGGAAGTGTTGTGAAGAGCTGAAGAGAAATGCATAATACTAAGTTTTAATATGAAATACCAGAATCTTTGCTGAGACATTCTATCGCAAACTCTACTGCTCTGTGAGAATGATTATGTATGTATCTGTCTGCAGCAATCAAAATCCAATTTCCCCTACAGAATTCAAAAGTATCAAAATAAACATGGTATGTACTGCCAGAAGGGGTACTGATAACAATAAAAATGTCTGCAAACAAGTAGACAGACACATTTTTACAGCATCTGGGTACCTCAGAAAGACGTGCTTGGTCCTAGTTCTTCCAGTTGCAAGCTTTATTGTCCCTATGGTTCCATATGGAGAACCGTTGCATATGCTTTTCTTTTAATGATTTGTCAGGTGTCTTCTGTACTATTTGATCATTAGTTGTTCTGTATTTGCTTACAGTCCAAATAAGAAAGGGTCAGATGCATGACTTCGTTCTTCTCTTGCACAGAGGTTGTACAGAGTGCAGCAGAGGTAGGTAGAGATGATCTGGCAGAACTCAGTTGCTTGTTCTGGGCTTAAAGTCTTACCCAAGAAGACTTTTCCCAAAAGTGTAGATGAGATCCATCACAGCGTCAGTGAAGTGTCATCTGCCTAGAGACTAACAGAGTGAAAATCAAATATGTCACAGCAGAAGACCCAGCTGGAATAATTCATCTACTTCCCATCTGGATTACTGGATAGGCCTGAATTTGAAAGTGAAAACACTGCACAGGCTACACTTCATACTGCTGCTCTTCATCTTCGTTAGGACTTGGACTGCTGCATACATATAGCTGCACGCACGTGACAACCAGTCAGGTTGTAGTGCCACTTCAGGGCTCTGATTATAATAGCAAATAGTGACAGCAATAGTAAAGCCCAACTTTCAGTCCAGAATATGTTATGGCATCTGCAGATATTAAAATGGATCATGCAGATCCTGTGAACATGACAAAATATTTTCCATAGAGAGAATCCAGCTATGGAAGAAGAAAATTCAGATGCAATCAAGTATATTCAAAGATTGATCGCTTTAGTTAATCTGTGCAAAATATTCCTCTTCAAATAGGATACAGGTGATACTTAGTACTCTGAAACAACCTCCCATCAGGTAATTCTGAGAGTTCTGAGTGGTTCATCTCTCTTCCAAAGTGTGAAACCCGAGACTAGATAAAACACTCAGCTAAGTCTGTCAGTTGAGTGGAAGGATTACTTTATTTTTCATTGTTTCTTTCGTGCTTGGTTTCCAGTCCCTTCTGAACCACAAATCTTTTCCTTCTTAACAGTTGCCTAACCTAGCTCTGTCCTGTACCTGTGCTGTTGATTGCTTTTATTGAAATTCAGCCATTGCACTTTCTGAATTGTATCCTATTTTTCATACTACTACTTCTGTTTGCCAAAATCACATAAATTCTAAATACTCCAATAAACTTTCAAAAAAAGTCTTCACAAAACTTCATATTATACATGCGTTCTGTAATTATATTATTCTCCAGTAAACTCATAAATGAACTTTTCCAGATGGAATACTGGTCTTTGTGGAAGGTACAGATTCTCTGCTATGAAAATCCACCTGTCATATCCTTAACCAAAATTCTGGGCTGTCTTCCACTCTTCTCTCTCTGATCTTTGAAAACTATCAGAGGCTTCCTGAAACTGCTAGGTTTATGGGCATACTGAAGTATTTCTGTTCCTATGGGAAATTTTATGATCCTGACAGTTTTTGAGCTGAGATAATTTTCTGCAGAAAAGAACCTACCCTTTTCGTTCTTTAAAGCACACCTGGTTGCCGCATCAACTTACCATGTTTCTAAGAAGGGTCCCCATTGTTTGTACATTCTCACAGATAAAATGCAAAAGAAGGTTTACAAACCAACTCCGGTACCATTCTTGAATTTAAAGCTTAATTGTCATGATCAAGTAACCTGAAACTCAAAAGGAGCAGCACTCCATACCACTAAAAAACCAAATACATTGCACACTAAACCAATCAAGTTTACAGTACCGTGTAAAACCTGGAAGATACATACACTAGCAAATCATGATGATTTTTTTTTCATGTATTGATTGAAAAGATATGCCCATCCATTCGCTTTTAAACAAAGTTCTCAGTTGAAGTACATAATAGCTAACAAGCAGCAAATACTAGAAGAGCAGCAGGAGGTACTGGTATATGAACATTGCATTGAGGCAGTATTCTGTTCTTGCTCGAAAACTGTTTCCATGGTGGTAATCTGAGTCCTGATAAGTATGGTTTTACATTATTGTTACTTCTTCAGTTTGGATTTGATGAAAGATGCCCAATTCATCCTGCTGGACCTTCAATATTCATTGTAGAAACTAGAATATTAACAGGTGAAAGCTGTTCCTTACCAGATGAACATGATTATGTGAAGTGCATTTAAACCATTGGTGCTACTAGGGAAGCAGCCAAAGTTTGTATCATCCTCAGTAGAGAGGTTTGGTCTATTATTAATCCCATCAGTTCACAAGTCAGGGCTGCAAGTAGACCTCCAGCTGATTTTAGAGTTTGTGTTACAGTGGAGCCCAGTAATTTTGTCTTTATTCTGCACCCAGCTAGAAGTTTAGGATTTCTTCTTCTCATTTCAGATCTCATCACTGGCCTCTTATCTGCTCTCACTCACTAATGCACTCTACAGCCATTTAGAATTTGACTGTGACTACCAGCATGCTACACAGTTCATTTAATTAATAACGTGTGATGCCAGTGCTTCATAGCTGAACTACTGCAGTGTTTCCTGGGTGAAATGTAAGGTGTTGGATGTGAACTAGAAAGCTTCTTAATCTTTAAAAGAGATCAACTTTTTCCTTCCCCATGGAACACTGTTGCAGCTGTAACTAAGTGACAAATGTAATGAGGCAGTCGCTAGTATTTCGGGGAGGATGTCTAGACTCTGAAACTTACTCTTTCTTTTGATATGAAGTAAAAAAAATCCATTCGGCTTTCAGATATACTGTGGGACAAGACAGAATGAGTAAAATGGGAATGTGGAATGTGGTGACATTTTTTCACACGGTTTTTCAGTTTAAAATTCTTACAGTTGGTTACCTTTGTTGAGTCTGAACTATTCTAAATGTTGGTTAATTTGAGGGATAGGAAAAATAGGCATGTTTTTAATCAAAGTGAATAAGTCAATGCCTGAAAATACCTTTCAACTTACAGTCAAAAGGTCGTTGTGAACATTATGGGAGAGTAAGTATCTCAAACAAAAACGCATTTCAGATCTTACTTAATAGATTGTTTCATGTGCATATTGTGCAATTAATAGTGTTGGCATCACTATTGTTATCCTAGTTATTTGTGACAGACCTCATGTAAGATAGCAAGGATTAAAAACAATTCTAGTGGGAATTTAATGGTACTGTTCACTTAAATAGGCTGTTTGAAATCTTGTGGCTTTTAGGAGACTTTTAAAGATATCTTCTTGGTCACAAAATATTATTTTGATTTGCACAGTGACACTTTGCGTAGATCTGATCACCAGATTATAGCAAGAAATAAAGGGAACGGGTTCTGTTTTTATTAATTTATTGCTTCTTTGGAGAAAAACCTCACTGAAGTTCAGTACTAACCATTTAAAGTGCCACCTGGTTTATATATGTCAAATTCTGTGATCTGTTCCCGGTTCTGAATTTTGCAAAATGGTCGCTGAGGCCGATTAAATATTTCAACATTGTATGCTAATGCTAAGCCCTTTGTGCCAGGACATTCATTGCAATTTGGTGGTATAATTTTTTCCCAGTTTGTAGACATAGTTATATATTACTCCAGAACAAACAAAATCTGTATATTCAGTGAAGGTGTTCTCTATCCAGCATCAATTTTTATGTCCTTTATCTTCTTTAAAATAACGTTTTTGTTGATAATACAAGGAAAACTTCTCTCAGAATATTTAGCGTTGGCTTCAGTGAGAAATGTGGTGCAGTTAGGAGTGGAAACACACAATATTTAATTTATTTTGTATTCTCCCAGTAAAAGGCTTTGTGACTGAGAGAGAGATTTGGATCTAAAAAAACTATCAAGGCACCACCTTTCCAATGTGTGTTCTAGAGAGTAGGCTAGAATTGGTTTGGGTTTGAGGTTTTTTTAATTGAAATAGCAGTTTCAGAATCAGGTAAATGTTGAATTTAGTGAGACTGGTTTTATGTTGCCAGATTTCGTATATATTAAGAACTAGATCATGATGCACACTGTTAGTATCTACACCACATAAATTTGATAGTGTCTTCCAAATTTTGTTTCCAGGATTTCCCATTTAATACAGCGTCTAGTGTTAAACTTTGCATAGTGAAATTCTTCTGGATAAACGCCTAAAAATACGGGTTATATTTCTTTCCTAAACCTACCTTTATTCACATTTTCTAAAATGCAGTCTCTTTCTTTGCTATAGTACCTCAGACTGAGTATTATGAAATATGGCTTCCTCAAGATTAGCACCAGTCTCCGCAGATTCAGTTGCAGAAGCTTAACTGTGACAAACACAGTAAGCTCCTGAAAACTAAGCAGCAGTCTTTTTCACATGCCAGTGCTAGCTTGGGGAACGAAAGAAAAAATGCTGCTGTAATTTATGCCAGTGAGGCACAAAGATGGATTAAAGCCATGTTTGCTCCCCTCCTCCCATCCAGCCTTGAGCCAACGTTCCTGCACTAGTCTGGAAAAACTGGCACTATATTAGGTCTCTCCTGCTAAGGCCATTGATTTACTCAACTACATTTTTAAAAAGTTGACAAAATACTTACTTGATTGTTGCAAAGGATAAATGAATGCCAGAGATCTGTATTAGAAACACATTGGAAAGAGGGGTTTCTTTTCTGTTCAGCAAAAAATGTTTGTTTGGGGTTTTGCCACTAACATTTAAAGGAAGAAATAAATAAAAAAAAAAAAACTTCTGCTGCAAATCTTCTTCTCTTTTTCTCCAATTTTCTTTCCACCTTCACCCCTCTACTGCTAGAATGTGATCAGACCCTGATATGTAAATGCTAGCTGCTAGCACACTGCTTCAGTTAGTAATTTTGTATTAACAAATTGTTCTTCTGCTTTATTGCTTCTAGCTGTTTGTCATACCTAAGAAGCTCAGAGCATTTGGGATGGGTTTTTTGTTTGTTTATTTTTTGTTAATTCCTCCATGTCTAAGTGTATTTGGACTAGGCATCTGGGCCTGGAATTGACTACCGTTTGACTTAAATTCAGAGATGATCCATGCTTTACTCAAGGGATATCTAGTATTACATTTACTGTCTGGAAATCTTACATTTTATTTATTGCCAGCAAATATAGTGAAGAATGAAGAAATAATCTTCTAAATCTTTAATAGCCTAGCTTAAGCTTCCTGCATGTTTACACACCTTTTCAAGCACGCCAGCTTCATGTCATTCGATGACATGTCTAAACAGCAAGGATTTGGACATACTCAGAATGTGGAGAGGGAGGGACAGAAGTGAAGGGAGGGTGTCCAGAGAATGTTGAATGTTATGAAAATCTGAGTATTTTTGTGCTAGAAATGCTCTCCTCTCCCCCTCACTCCTGTTCTGTGCTCTGGTGATACAATGCTGCCTGTCTGTGTTAACTTGGGGAGGTGATTTGCTGACTTTTAGAGTATCAGATATTGTACAAGCTATTGCCAGAGACAGGATGCTGGACTGGATGGATCATTGGTCTATTCCGGTATGGCAGTTCTCATGTCCTTATAGTAAATGCCGTGTAAAGTTTTTCTATGCTGGTACACTGTCTGGAATAACATCTGGAATTTGCATTATAGTCTTCCATACCAATCTACCCTACCAGGAGCAGTTGTCTATTTAAAGCACCCAGCTTATTTCATCAAACTACTTCACATTTTTGTGAAGGGGGCAAGGATATAGTGTAAATATACTATGCATGAATTGTTACCAAACAGCTGCAATATTAAAATAGGATAACTGAATTTTTATAGGAAAATATTCACTGCTTAAAATCATAAGTCATCACAGTTTTGCATAGTTCTAATTCTGATGCTATGAGAATGAATCATATTATCCCCCAGTGCTTTGATTATGTTTTGAATTGGATGAGCTCTTTCATAGTTAGGTTGATTTTTCCCTTTCTCACAGAAGGTTACTTACAATTAAATTTTCTTTCAAGAGAACAAAAGATGCTTAATACTGTCTTGAATGATGGAAGGGTACTCTATTACATTAGTCTTCACCAAAAATACTTTACCTTGTTGTTAGCTTTGCAAAAAACGAAGTATCTTTCGGGGTTTTTTAACCCGGATATCCCATACTTAAGGAAACTATTAGTTTCTGATTATTTTGTAGTGAATATTTTCAGGTAAAACTGAGCATGTAGCATTCAAATAGAATATCTCAAAAAAAGTATTATGTTAGAAATATCTGCAAAAGTCCTGTTCTGGTCATTTTATGCTGTAGGCCTACACCAAGAGAAAATATAGACAATTCATTTTTGGTCTATGGAGGACCCACAACTTTCTGGTTATTCTGAAGAGGTTCAACCAATTTGTTCATCCTCTGGTACTTGTAATACAATTTCGAAGTTAACAAAAGTGTACAGTTTGACTTTGTATAATATATTTAAAACCATATTTTTATGAGTTTTGCTTGCTTAGAACTGGGGAGATCTTTCCTCTGCACAACAGCAGCAATGATACATTACCGTCATTGTTAACATCTGAATGCTGAAATATTGTAGGCTAATAGTACTCCATTCATCTGAAGCCTAGAAAATACCACTTTCCGGTCCTGCAGAAATGAAATTAATCTCAGGAGAGTGCTAGGGGGAAGGGGTATTTATAGCAATAGTGAAATCTTAAATTTCAGTCTAAAATCTGTGCTCTGTACCCTATTTACTACTATGGATTGAAACAGTATTATTTTGATGTAGAACTAAATATTTAACCTGTGAAGTTGGCTGCAATATGGCAAATATCTGTATTTATAGCAATTTTCTCAACATTCTTCCAAGCATTTTTTTTATATTAGAAACTAGTATGGAATAACTAATGATTTGAACTTGGCTGGACCCAAATAGCAAATCTTATTTCTCTTTTTAAATAGCAAGTCAATAAATTTGAAAAATAAAAGCTTTTATGAAAGCTCAAAAAAGTGGAGGGGCAAGTAGTCTCATCATTAAGAGGGGAGATGGGGAAAGAGGAACAAAGGAGTGTGGAAACAAGCAGTTAAACAAGAAAGAGTGAAGTCTCTTAGCGGTAAGAATCACAGCAGAAACCTATGACCACAGATTACTACTAGGAGGCATTATAAAGTTTGTTAAAGTGAAATCAAATCCGGTTGGGCAAACTAGGCTCAAACAGGAACAGTGTGTGATAACAGTGCAAGGCTTAAATACCAAGTGCTACAGAAGAGCACAGGCTTTCATAGGTAATTTACCACAGCTCCAATACTATGAGGTAATGAGACAAAACATACTCAAGGAAGCTTGTTTCATGTACGTATCTTTTTTGTCATAGCAGCAGCTCTGTGAAACAGTGAGAATTGAAGAGATTAATCCAGGTATGAGATTGTGTCTATAGCAATACTTATGCTATCAGCTCTCATTGCTGTAAGAGTCAGAACCTATTTCAAGTACTTGGAAATAACTATTTTCCTTTTAATGATCTGTAAGAGAGAGAAACTTGTTTTATAGGACTCCTTTGCGTGAAAAGAGGGATGGTGGGTTATCTCTTACATGAAAAGAAAAACAAAGCTGGATGGTAAGATAGGGCAGGCAGAAACTAGGGAACTTGCCTGCAAGAGTTGTGTTGCTCTGTGCAATTAGTGATGGTTGCAGGTCTCATTAGAGACATAAACATATTTCCTCTCTCCTGCTGCATTGTGTTTACAAAATTATTTGTAAAGCTCTTGGACACTGTTATGTAAGGAATGGTGACAGCAGCCTGAGCCAAGAAGCTTGTTTCGGTTGTAGCATCTCAATTAAGAAAAAAGGTGGAAACAAGATTAAATGTTATTAATGTATTTCCTTCTTCAAAATTCCCATTGTTTCATGGTTTGGACATTCTTTTTATCGTGTTTGTACTCTTGTTCTCGTGCCTTGATTCAAATTTTTGCTTGATTTCAATTGTCTTTTTACGTTTTTCTTCATTTTATTTACATTTTGGTCAGTCTCTTTTTCTCTGTTTTTGTTCCTCATTCCTGTCTTTCTTTTTAGTCTTTACTTTGCACAATTTATTTTTCTTTTTAGTCTCTCAACTGTCTCTCAGTGTTTCTCTCAGCTGTCTCTCCTCTTCCTGTGTCACCTGCTACTCTGCTGGAAGTGAAAAGAGTGCCAGTGAGTTCATTCTTCCAGAACAGCCAAATTTTTTTTTCCTTGGGAGGGAGAGATCTCATTTGCTTTGATCTGTGGATTCGCTCGTCTGTTTTCTCATCTGTTCACATGAGCTACGTTTCCATCCACTGCCTATGTATCATGAGGGTGATGGGAGGAAAGTGTTAAAATGTTTCCTACATTAATGCTTATAGTTTAACATACACATTTACAATATTTGAAGGAAAATATTAGTGGCAAATAGAACATAATGTAAAGAAAGCAGTAGTGCTTGAGTACCTCTCATTATTTTCCTTTTAAATATATGGTGCATTGGTGATAATTGAGAACAGCAGGTAAGGTGTTACTTGCAAGTGATGTTGAACTCAAAAACGAAGGGTAGTACTCATGGTTACAGTCCATACTGGTCTTTTTCGTTTTTTTATACAGCCTGTACAATGCAAGAAACGGCACTGAATTTCTTGATACAGATACTTCTGCTTTGTTCATTTTAAGCATCCTGATGGAAAGAAACAGTAACTTTCATAAAACATAGCAATTATTTACAAAATTCTGATAGTGTATACTTTATGGCAATGTGATTAGTTGCTTAATTCATTTAATCTGCATTTACAAGTGGTATGTAATTTTTGCCAGTGTTCTGAGCACCAGTTTAGATGTACTGGCTGTAAGCCATGCGTTTATAGTAACATACAGTTCTGCATTTGGAAAGGGAAAAGCTGTGTATTACTTTTTCTTGGTGCCTGCTGATTGCATAAACTAAGGATATATCATCACCAGCTGCCATGTTTTATGCAGGCACCTCCAAATAAATCCTGGCTAAAACTGGTTTAGAAGTTACTGCCTCTCTGCCAAAAGCTACTACCCTCACAACACAGTTGGCAGAACATAACTTTTGTCCATACCTATTGATGAATGACTACAAAGCTCAGCTGTTAAAATGCTGACATAGGTGAGTGCGAGATAATGTCCTGGGCTCTCCACTGCTTTGTTTCAGATTTGGTATGAAAAAATGTCAATAATGCATATTATTTTAGTTGTTGCTAGGTGATGTTTATAGTGTTCAAGGACTTTTTTCAGCTTCCTGTAGAAGCTGATAAGGAGCATAGGCAGAACAACAGAATGGCCAATGGAATATTCCATAGCGTAGACATGATGCTCAGTATATAAGTGGGGGTTGACCAAGGGTCAGGAAACCACAATCACTGCTGGGGTCGGGCTGGGCAGCCAATTCACCAGGCAGTGAGAGTGACTTCTGTCCTGTATTTTTTTTTTTTCCATAACTGTTCTATTAAACTGTCTTTATCTCTACCCACGAGGGTTTTTTTTCCCTTTTCCATCCTTTTCTCCATCTTCTCCTTGCCCTTCTGGGGGAGAAGGAGGAGTAAGTGAGCGGCTGCGTGGTCCTAGTCTCCATCTAGTGTTACACCACAACGCTATGCTAGACTGTTGGACACACAGCTTTATCATACTGTAATAGTTTCTGAATGCTTTCTGCTGTGCTGAAGTTTCTTTTTTAGCTTCAGTTGCAGCCAACATTCTTCCACTTTTTGCCTCCTAGAAAGCAATTAAACTGATCAAGGTAACGTATTAGTTACTAAAGCTTAAGGGACATATAGGAGCTACTGTGCTAGTAACTGTGAAGAAGCAGTCTTTTTTGCTGACTCTTGCAAAAATCATTATCTGAGAATATCACTAGGCCAGGAGAACATCCACATAACTTTGAAATCCTGTGCTGTCTCTGAAACAGTCTTAAATGAATTCAGGTATTTCAGTCTAATGTTTCAAGACATTTCAATTTTGGAACACAGAAGAGTGTCAAGTACTGAATGTCCTTCGGTGATCTACAGAACACCGGGACTGCTGGCAGCAGACAGGAAAAGCCTGTCTCGCAGGGGGAA
>VZSZ01001939.1:907-62773 GCA_013398815.1 Ibidorhyncha struthersii
CCTTTTTCCACATATTGCAAACTCCCTTCTTCCACCTGAGCTTTTTCAGAAGCTCCCTGCTCAGCCATGCAGGTCCCCTGCTTCCCTTGCCTGATTTCTTGCTCTTAGGGATGCACCAATCCTGAGCTTGGAGAAAGCGATGCTTAAATAACAGCCAGCTCTCTTGAGCCCCCCTACCCTCTAGAGCCCTCTCACATGGGATTTCTCCAAGCAATTCCTTGAAGAAATCAAAGTTAGCCCTCCTGAAGTTTAAGGTTTCAACCCTACTTGTCATTTTGTGCATACTGCACTTAATCCTAAACTCTATCTTCTCATGATCACTGCAGCCAAGGCTGCCCCCAACCTTAACATCCTCCACCAGTCCCTGCCTTTTGTCAGCACCAGGTCCAGTAGTACACTTCTCCTTGTGGGCTCCTCCACCATCTGAGTCAAAAAGTTATCCTCAATGCACTGGAGGAACCTCCTGGACTGCACATGCCTAGCCATGTAGTCTTCCCAGCAGATATCAGGGTACCTGAAGTCCCCCATGAGAACCAAGACCTGCCATTGTGAATTGATTCTCACCTGCCTTTAGAAGGCCTCATCAACTTCCCCATCCTGATCAGGTGGCCTCTAATAAACACCCACAACAGTGTCTCTCATGTTCTCCTGCCCTTTAATCCTCACCCACAAGCTCTCAACTTGCTCTTTGTCTGCCCCCAGGGAGAGCTCGATACATTGCAGTTTCTCTCTCACATAAAGATCAACTCCACCACCTCACCTCACTGGCTTGTCTTTCCTAAAGATAACATAGCCCTTCATGACAGCGTTCCAGTCACATGAGCTATTCCACCATGTCTCAGTAACTGCAATGAGATCATGGCCCTGTGACCGCACACAGATCTCTAACTCCTCTTGTTTGTTTCCCAGACTGTGTGCATTAGTGTACAGGCATTTTAGAGAGGCCTATGAGTGTGTAGTTTTTGCCCTAGAGGGGGCAACTTTCTACACTTTCACTTTAATTGTCCCCATTCTTCATCTTCCTTAATTAATTAGGAATAACAATTTAACAGCACTGTGGTCCCTACAATGCTGCACCCACATAATCTTCTGATACAGACCTGTTCTGATGGCCCTGCTGTTCTTGAAGAACTCTGGATTTTCTAAACTTCAGTTCAAGATTTCAATTAATGACATGCATGTGCAATAAGTTCAGCATATCCTGGATGCATAAACCTATTAATACTCAGCTGTAACAATCAGAAATGGATAATTCTAAGCTTTCTAGATATTACACAGCTTGGTGAAAGCAGTAAAGATGCCAAGAAATGATGAACATATGAAGTCTTACAACATCATCCACACATGACTTAGAGATGGAGAGAGGCCTTGTTCCAGGAATAATACATGTATACAAGCCCTGCATATTTTACAAAGAGTGGAATCTTCTGCATAATTAGTGAAATATCAAAAAAAGATTAGTCCATTCTTTCTATTTACTACCATCACCATTTACATGGGTAAAAAACATGGCCAATTTTTTTGGTGTCTTTATGGCTAAATAAGAATCTATTCTGCTCATATAAACCTTAAAAAAAAAAAATAGAGAAATTGCTTCCTGTCTAAATACTCTACCAGATGAGAACCATATTTGTTGGATCCCAGCTGTGACACTGAAATAGAAGAAAAATGTAACTATTCTGTAACTGCAACAGCACCCTCAGATCTCCAATTAGATATTCTATCGGGTGCTAATTCTGCCAAAGACACCCATTAACTTCTGCATATGCCCAAATACTCGAGCTGCTGCGTGGCTACCAGGTCTACCTGGCTATAACTACAGCACATCTTGCCATCTAAAGGTAGGACAGTGATTTTAGGAAAATGAAAAGCAGGAAGTAATATTCATCATGTTTCTAATTTCTTTCTGTGAACTGCAAGAAAAAATTTCAAGTAGCCACCATAGATTTTTGAGAAGCTTGTTATACCTCTGAGGCATAGACCTTCGCATTCAGTCTGGCTCCTGCTTTAAGCTTGATTTGCTCTGGCAAACTAAACGAGATTGAAGACAACCAAGAAATGTTCATCTCCAGACAGATTCCACCCCGTATTGTAATAACAAAACAGTGCTGTAATAGTGCCAAACCAACAGCCAGTGGTCAAGGTGGGGTACATACTCTATATCATTATGGTTAAAATTTTTCTACTCATCTGGTCAGAGCTGAGCTATGCTAGATGTCAAAAAAAAGCAGACATGAAAACGTAGTGCTTACCCTCAAAAATTCCCAGCATATCAGAGCATTGTAACTCTTACATAGTACAGACCCAGCCATTGAACTACAGCTCCCCAGCTTCCAAGACAATTTAAATGCCTGTGTAGAAGCATTCCTGGAAGAAGTGCAAAAGCAAAGACTGAACAAAATTCTCTCCAGAGAAGCAATGTCCACAAAGGTATCAAATCAAGTCACTTATACAGACATTTTTTTCTCATCTTGAAAAACATTTACACTGAATTTATGGTGATTTCTGCAACCTCACCAAGCTCCCTGAAAGCTTCTAATCAGGAGCTTTTTTTTCAGTTCATTATGAGCTTAACTTTCATAGCTTTTCTGACCCTGTTACACATTGTCATTCAATAATCATTATTCACAACAAGTTTATAGATTAAAGTGATTTTTCTTTTACCCTTCACCTGCTTTGAATGATGTATTACTTCACTTCATAATAAGAGTCAAGATATCTCTTCCTCCTTCATTTATCATATGCACTGATTGAATTAATTTCAGAATAGGCTGCAGGCTATTTTGGGCAAGGGTCATTTCCAACTGGGTGTTTGCAGAGCATTCACTACAAATGGGTTTGCTACAATCGAGGGTTAACAGAGTACAATAACAGATGTTATTAACAACAACAGCAGTTTTAGGTTCAAAGGTCAAGTGAGGTGATGTCTAAAAACAAATGAGACAATTTCATTCTGCTGGCTAGCGAATAGTGATCACTTCACAAAATGAATTCAGTGTTTGCAGCTTCTGCTGAGAATAGCTGATTGATGGGAGTCCTGGCTGGTGCCACTTGTCATAGCTGTCAGAGCATAACCTTGATGTGTATGTTTCAGCACTGCCCGCTTCTCTCTGACGCTTTCACTATGTGCTGAGCTCTAATTTGTTGATTACAAATTGATGGTCATTTTGGCATTACTGATTTTCTCCTTTTAACATTCCTGATGCTGCTTCTCCACCCTGCTTTTTATACAAGCACAAGAGAGGTACAAAGTAAAAGCTAAAAGACCACATCAAGAAACTTTAGATGAATCTGGCATACTTGCAGAATGGTAACTTGAATTAAGCTAGAATATATTTCTTCTTTCCAGCATGCTGATTTTATTTTTTTCTGAGTAAGCAATTTTCTAAATTGAAATAAATTGTTATAAATTCAACACACAATAAAATTTGTAAGGCCATTTAAATTTTTAAAGCCTAGGGTGGCAGCTTATTATCATTTTAAGCCTAATTTATAGTGAACATCAATGAAAAGTTATCCGTGTGAAGATTTAATAACATCATGCAATGTGTATGAAATTTCTATTTATAATAGCAAGAGCATGATGACTCATGGCAAATTAACATAATAATTAGTCAGCAAAATTGACAGTAAAAAATTGCTGGAGAAATTCAAATAACATAACGGGCAAGGTGATACTTAAAACAGATGAGATTATCCAAATGAAATACCATCAGAATTAATACATAAATTTTGTAACATAGTACAATATGGAAAAGTGAAAATATGCCTTGAAGGTAGAATACTTGATGCATAGCAATTTTTAGAAACTGTAGTGATTTGTAAACCTTCTGATAATAATACAAACATTTCATATAATTCAGAGAAAAAACTCCTAGGTGACTGATATAGGAAAGCAGTTTCACAGAAGAAAAATCATAAAAGATGATGTCATATCATATGTTCATTTTTACAAGCTGTCCAGTCTGCAAAGTAGTGAAACTTCACATCTTCTGGGAAGCTCAGAAAGATAATAACTCAGCAGGTGCCCAGAGAGTGTTTCAAATGCCTAACTGTAGGGATTTTGTGTTGTTTTTGACCCTAGAGTAATTGCATGGGACTAGCTTATATGACATATGACCCACAAGAGACACAGATCCTTTGAAGAAGCTGCTAAATATCAGGCATGAGGCCCTAGCACCTCTAAAATGGCACTAGATGACTAAGTTTAAGCATCTGAATCCTGTGTTCACCCCTGCTTAGCTGTCTTGCTAGAGCAGCTGACAGACATTGTTGTCACTCATAGCTCTCCATGCTTTCTTCCCTTGTCAAGCAACTTGCTCTTCAAACAATTTGAAATCAATGTTCCCTCCTACCTTCAAAAAAGGGCAGGAAGAAGGACCTAGGGAACTACAGGCCAGTCAGCCTCACCTCAGTCCCTGAGAAGCTGATGGAACAGCTAATCCTGGAAACCATTTCTAGGCACATGAAGGACAAGAAGGTGATTAGGAGTAGTCAGCATGGATCCACAAAGCAGAAGTCATACTTAACTAACTTGATAACCTTCTACGCTGAAATGAATGGCTTGGTGGATGAGGGGACAGCAGTGGATATTGTCTACCTTCACTTCGGTAAGGATTTCATACTGTGTCCCACAAGATCCTCATAGAGAAGCTGTTGATGTATGGGCTGGAGGTACAGACAGTGAGGTGGACTGAAAACTGTCCAAATGGCTGGGCCCAGTGGGTGGTGGTAAGTGGCACAACATCTAGCTGGAGGCTAGTAGCTAGGGGTATAACCCAGTCATTAATCCTGGGTCCAGTCCTGTGTAACACCATCATTAATGATCTGGATGATGGGACTGAGTATACCCTCAGCAAGTTTGCTGATGATACAAAACTGGAAGGAGTGGCTGATGTCCCAGAGGGTTGTGCTGCCATCAAGAGGGACCTTGACAGGCTGGAGAAATGGGCTGACAGGAACCTCATGAAGTTCAATAAGAGGAACTGCGAAGTCTTGCACCTGGGGAGGAACAGGCCCATGCACAAATATATGCTGGGAAAGCAGCTTCGCCAAAAAGGACCTGGGCGTCATGGTGGATAGCAGGTTGAGCATGAGCCAGCAATGTGCTCTTGTGGCCAAGGTGGTTAATGGTGTCCTCAGCTGCACTAGGAGGAGGGTTACCAGCAGGTCAAGGGAGGTGATCCTTCCGCTCTACTCAGCACTGGTGAGACTACATCTGGAGTATACTGTGTCCAGTTCTCATTCCTCAGTGCAAGACAGACATTAGTGAGAGGCCAACAAAGGGGCACGAAGATGATTAAGGGACTGGAGCATCTCTCCTATAAAGAAAGGCTGAGAGAACTCGGACTGTTCAGCCTAGAAAAGAGAAGGCTCAGGGGGGAAGGAGATCTCTTCAATGTGAACAAATATCTGAGAGGAGGGTATAGAGAAGACAAAGCCAGGCTGTTTTCAATAATGCTCAGTGACAGGACAAGAAGCAATGGGTGCAAACTGAAACAAAGATGGTTCCCTCTAACATTAGGAAACACTTATTTTACTGTGAGGTTGGCTAAGCACTGGAACAGGTTGTCCAGAGCAGTTGTGGAGTCTCCCCCCTTGGAGGTATTCAAAAGCTGTCTGGTCATGGTCCTGGGCAACTGGCTCTAAGTCACTGCTTAAGCAGGAGGTTGGACCAGATCACACCCAAAGGTCCCTTCCAACCTCAATTAATCTGGGATTCTGCAAAGGGGAAATAAAAAGACCTCCTGAAAATGCAAACATTCAATCCACATCCTTCACACCTAACAAAAAATAGTATCATTCACAGGCTATGAACATCCTAGCATATGAATTCAGGAGTCTTTAACTCTGAAGTGCCTCTCAGCATAGAAGACTGTGTGCAATATCTATTACATATGAAAAACTATATGTAATTCCTGAAGGTGTTCTCACACACTTGGAGAAACTCATGCATTGCTACAGACATGCACCCATCTATGATTCAGGCATGCCTAGATAGTAATGCATATATCAATCACTCATTTGCATAATCGTGCAAAACACTCACAGAATCACAGAATCACAGAATAGTCAGGGTTGGAAGGGACCTCTGGAGATCATCTAGGCCAACCCCCCCGCCACAGCAGGGTCACCTACAACAGGTTGCACAGGACAGCGTCCAGGCGGGGTTTGAATGTCTCCAGAGTGGGAGACTCCACAACCTCTCTGGGCAGCCTGTTCCAGTGCTCCACCACCCTCAGAGTAAAGAAGTTCCTCCTCATGTTAAGATGGAATTTCCTATATTCGAGCTTGTGCCCATTACCCCTCATCCTATCAATGGGCACCACTGAAAAAAGACTGCTCCCATCCCCCTGGCATCCTCCCTTCAAGTATTTGAAAGCATTAACAAGATCCCCCCTCAATCTTCTTTTCTCCAGACTAAAGAGACCCAAATCCCTCAGCCTCTCCTCATATGAAAGATGTTCCAATCCCCTAATCATCTTTGTAGCCCTTTGCTGGACCCTCTCCAGCAGATCCCTGTCCTTCTTGAACTGGGGAGCCCAGAACTGGACGCAGTATTCCAGATGCGGCCTCACCAGGGCAGAGTAGAGGGGGAGGATGACCTCCCTCGACCTGCTGGCCACACTCCTTTTGATGCACCCCAGGATGCCATTGGCCCTCTTGGCCGCCAGGGCACATTGCTGGCTCATGGTCATCCTGTTGTCCACCAGGACTCCCAGGTCCCTTTCCACAGAGCTGCTCTCCAGGAGGTCGGCCCCCAACCTGTACTGATGCATGGGGTTATTCCTCCCCAGATGCAGTACCCTACATTTACCCTTGTTGAATTTCATTAAGTTCCTCTCTGCCCAACTCTCCAGCCTATCCAGGTCACGCTGTAAGGCAGCACAGCCTTCTGGCGTATCAGCCACTCCTCCCAGTTTAGTGTCATCAGCAAACTTGCTGATGGTACACTCTATCCCTTCGTCCAGATCATCGATGAATATATTGAACAGGACTGGACCCAGTACTGACCCTTGAGGGACACCACTTGTTACTGACCTCCAACTAGACTCTGCACCACTAACCACAACCCTCTGAGCTCTATCTGCTAGCCAGTTCTCAATCCACCCCACTGTCCATCCATCTATCCCACACTTCCTAAGCTTGCCAGTGAGGATGATGTGGGAGACAGTGTCGAAAGCCTTGCCAAAGTCAAGGTAGACAACATCCACTGCCCTCCCCTCATCCACCCATCTAGTGATCTCATCATAGAATGCTATCAGATTAGTCAGACACGACTTCCCCTTAGTGAATCCATGTTGACTACTTCTGATAACCTTCTTTTCATCCAGGTGCTTCGAGATGATACCCAGCAAAAGCTGCTCCATCTCACCTGCGTGCAGAAATCAGATTCTTAGGATACAACTGATAGCACCTCTACTTTATTCAAATTGTTTTACATTTGGGGCCTCTTTCCAGACTAATGGAGTCCCATGGCTAGCTCCACAAATATTGCTTCAATGACTATGGGAAAAGTTCCAACATATTGTAGGGGTAATCTCTATCATGCATTTTATGCCAGTGGTTTTGTGGACAGTACATTATAGCATTTTATCTTCTGTTTTTATTTTTGTGATACAGTTCATTAAACACATTTCTTCCTTCATCCTGTTGTATTCCTTCTGATTCACTAAAGCCCTCTGAGACCAAGAAAAGCCTCCAGGGTATGTATGCTCATAACAAACCTGAAACTCTGGAGAACATTCATTTTTCTTTACGTATCAACATACTCAGCTCAATTTGTTGCAGTAATATTGAAATTAAGCAATGAAAAAGCAAGGAACTGTGTAGGAACTATTCCTCCTATACTTCTCAAAAGACTTTCCTTTTCAAACAAGTAAATGATCTCTATCTTATTGTCTGTACTCAAAAATAAAACATAAAAACTTACTGCAATATAATGAACATTGCCCAGCCAGGTATCTAACACGTTTTCCTACAACATTTGCATTGAAAGGCATGAGTAATAGTGCAAACCAGTAAATGGCTACAGAAATAAACAGTATGACATAAGTCACTTTGTTAATTTAAAAAAAAAAAAAAGAACTAGAAATCTTTGTTTTCAACAATGACAGCAGACATCTCATACCAGTCAAGCTCTGAAGCTGTTAGACATTTGGCAGGTCTCAATATTTGTTGAATAGAAGCAAGTGAAACAGTAGGTGGTAGAACTATTGTAAGTTTATAATTCAGACACTCTTGCCATGGTTGATCTATTCCCTCATAAATTCTGATTATTTTCACTTTTTTTCAAGAAAAGTGGAAAATTCCATGGTCTTGAGTATTTCCTGTCTACTTAGAAAAATCCAAACTTAGAAAAAAAGAGGCATTCTGAAGCAGTATTTGGGTTATGTTTCAGTCTTACAGGAATTCATGACAGCAAATTAATTTAGAAAGGTGAGAAAGAGGTGGATAGAACAAATGCTGTACCTGTCAAATGTCAAGAAAGCTGACAATGGCCTGTACTACCATATATACGGTCCATATCTGAGGTCTGATTATAACCAATTCCTAGACTACCTTTCCTATCAACAATAGAAGCTTTCTGGGAAGCCAAGTATTTGCAGTTCCTTATTTCATATTCTCAAGCTTCAGATGCCATTTTTCATACGGAAATGGATAAACAGAAAACAGAATCATCACACTTTCTTCAGCTCAACTCCCCCCTTATATTTCAAAGATCCAAACTGAAGCACATACTGGTCCACACTCCTACAAACCAAGTTTCAAATGAGGTTTTACCAGTTATAGATCACCCACGTGCTACATCTGTATCCATAACTGTTGTCTCACATTGCAGAATAACTAAACGGAAAAGAGTAAGTCTGAAAAAACACAACTGAAAGGAAATTTACAGTATAAGGTTACTTTATATTGAAAAGTTATTGAAGAAAATAGTACAAATTATTTTGACATGTTCTTCAAAAGTTTTTTGCTGTTGCAGAAACAATCAAGAATATATGGTAAAAAGTTGACCTCAGCCTGTATTTTTTGCAAAAAAAATTATAAGCATTTCACCCCTCTCTAACAAGAATTTCTAAGAGTCATCCATGTGGCATGCCTGAAATTTGTTACTATGCTTTTTGGACTATCTATAAGGCACTATACTATCCATATGTCGTTTAGTAACACATCAGGAAGTTCCTCATTCATTCACTAAAATATGCTTGGTGATGTTTGAAAGTTCTGCCAGATTACTCAGTCTGCTCGTATGGAGCATTTTTTTTTCTCTTCTGTGAGCCCTTGAAGAGACTTATTTTGAGACTAGAGGGGGTACAACAGTATGTAATTCTATTTTATTGATTTTTTNGAAGACAGTTTATTTTCTATGTCGTTAAGAAGGCATTTTATTAAAACGTATTATACTGGTAGGTTCCAGAAATAACTTGTGCAGCATTCATATGCTGATTCCAGGTTGGTTACTTATAAATAGCTCTTTTGCATTTTCATACTGTCTTGTTTATTCAAATGTGTTGTGATTTGTAGCTGTATAGTTAAATATGTGTCAGACAATATATGGTATGTAAGTAATAGATAAAGAGAGCAGTAGAACACAATCTGGCAAAATTAATCAAGAAAAATAACTGACAATTGCTGTTATCTCCTGCCAGTGACTTAATTTTTTTGAACTGAGCTGCCAAGAAAGAATTTAACAGTAGTTTATCTGCGTGATATTTACCCACAGCATCATGAACAACTGAAATGTAGTAGGCTTTTTACTACACTTTGCATTACTTGCTGCATAAGTTATATGAAAAGTA
Source organism: Ibidorhyncha struthersii (assembly GCA_013398815.1). Lineage (NCBI taxonomy): Eukaryota > Metazoa > Chordata > Aves > Charadriiformes > Charadriidae > Ibidorhyncha > Ibidorhyncha struthersii. The sequence continues at coordinate 10,711 of VZSZ01001939.1, forward strand.
GGATCAAAATGCATGCTAATCAGCTATGTGTTTCATATGAGTAATATCTTGAATCTTGCACAAATTTCAAGTAAAGACTTGATGCACAGTATACTTTTGATCAATGACATCGATTTCTAGAGGCTTCAGTGTGCTTTGGGCTAGGCCCTAAAAGGGCAGAGCGGCATTTGAGGAACAGAATCAAGCTGTTAAAGTCATACAGCAATATATGATCTACCAAATATCTCCAGGTAAGCCCAGCACTACTGTTTCCTCAGCATCTGTATACTTTCTAGTGCAGGATAATGTTTCCAAGGTGGATCTAAATAAACCATTACATTGACACACATATGTTGGTAATAATGTGGCCAGGCTTTTCTGTACCTAACTTCCATCCCAGAAAAGGTAGTATATTCTTGGAGCAATGATGAGTCTCATTAGGCTGTGGTAAAATATTCCTGAAGGTATAATAGCGTGGATGCTGTACTTGGCTAAGTCAGCTCTCAGAAGAAGCACGTAGTGATGACAACTTAATTCAAGTCTTCCAGCTTTGATATTAGCACAGCTGTGGAGTGCTGCTAAGGGCATCTTAAATGTTAAAATTGGTCTTCAATGAAGTGACCTACAAATATAGCCTTTGGAAATATTGGCGACATTACAGGTGCTTTCCTTAGGCAAGCAAGGTTCACATGCACTTTCTTCCAGACCCAATAAGATATCTTCAGACCCAGCTGCAAGGTTTGTCACAGAAAAAAAAGATTAGCACAGTGTACATGCCACAGAGATCCTGACAAAACCTATTTCAAAAAGGTCTATCATTTCTGTTTTCACATGACAACAGAGCTGTGTTTTCTGGCATTTGTAATTATCAATAATAGGTGAAAAACCCTAACAAAAGGCAATATATATGCTGCACTACCTGAGGAGAAAGCCTAAAGACACAGGAGCTTGGCATTTGGACTGTTACTCACAGTGTTGCCAGTGGAGATGAATAATTCCTATTACTTTGAAATTAAATTTTGCTTGAATCTGATCTGAGGAAAATCTTTATAAATCTTTACAAATCTTTCTTTTTTGTGTCCAGAGGCTTGGACTGCTTCAGCCACTCTCTCTCTGGGTGGAGGATTAAGTACAAGTGATCATTACCCTTGCCGTAGATCATCAGCTCATTTGTGCTGCTTCACGATATAGACCTGCAGCTTGAATCAATTAGGGTTAAAAGTAATTTTGAAGTTTTTTTCCTCATGTTAGACCTGTCCACACAGCAGCTGGTTTTGTAGTACTTACACTAATTTTTGGCTTTGTTGTTATGCATCATGGTCTTGAGTCAGGAGTGTTGTCTCACTTATAAAGAAGGAAATTAATACCTGGCCTAATGACACCTTTAATATTCTTACCACTTAATGAAACTACATTTAAAACATGCTTTCCTGTCTCTTTAAGTCAGCATTAAGGTCAAACAACCTATGTGATTCTCACTCCTGCCTGTGTGCTAGCACAAACATCCTTTCTAAATACTTTTTTTATTATTATTTTTATTCATCGAGATAGTTTTTTCAGGTTATTTCCCCAAATCTTGTCTGTTATGTAGCTTTATAAGTGTTTACATCAATAGAAGGGAAGGGTTAGTGGGAGATAAGCAGAAAACTATGGTCAGAGCAGCAGAATAACAGTGCTACTTCCTTCCTCAGCCTAAAGGCACTGTGACTGCACTCTGCAGTGTGCAGCCTTTCCTTGGATGCTTTGCAAAGGTGGCGAGGAAAGAATTGGCAGAATATGCAGTTTTGTCCAGAAGTTTGGATTCCGATACTGTTTTTCACATGCACACCGTATGAAAAAGGAGTGCTTTGGCTATTGACTAGGGTCATGGCTGCTTATCACGTCTATAGGGCAGATTTTCAACTGTGGAGTTCAATTTCTACGTGAGTTGGAGACTTAAAGGACTTCCGAGTGTTCAAGGGAGAATTCGAGTGTCTGAGTAGGCTTAACCTTACTAAGCTCTGTTCCTCTTGAACAAGCGGTTAGATCAAGTCATAATCAGTTTTAATCAGAAAGCAACTGTGTGTTCTTACAACCAGATGTGAATCAAAGCACCCAAGTTGAATAGGGCATCCAGTACTATGGAAACTTAGTAGAAATGTTCATAACAAATATTTTAAGGAAAATCTTTTACTGGCAGCATGAGATTCTAGAGTGTTTTCTCACATTTTCCCAGTGCTCTGCCTTAGGGTTACAAGGATTCAGAGGGTCTCCTTTACAAATTATGTTAATATTTCTCTGAAGGTAACATGAGTGTCTGACTGCATATTGAAATAGTTTTAAATTTTTTAAAGTATAGAGTTTAAATGGAAGTGTAAACAATAAATTTTGTAATTTTTTTCAAACACATTTACGGCACCCAGACAGAAGATCTTACCTGCCAGACCTCCTTCTTATCACATAAGTGGGAAAATTTGGCAAAATTAGAAGTTACTGTTGTGTCATTGCTTGAGTACCAGAAGTTTTCAAATCCCTTTTCAAACAATGCCTCTATAAGATTTTATGCTTAAGATATTGCAAAACTAAAGGAGAACATCATATTTAAAACACACTAAGTACTCCTTTCGAACATGTGGTTGCACTTAGAAATAATAATGTTCATAATCTTTCATTAGTGGACTCAGACATTATTCAATGGATTCCACCTCATACTAAAATTGTACAGCTCCTTTGACCTCTATGTCACTTAGAAAATGCTAGTTTCCTTTTTAGAGGTTCCAAAAAAAAAAAAAAAATTATGTAGAGCCACTTTGTAAAATATAATAATTAGGAAACTTTTTAAAATATATAACTATTTGCAATAAGCTAGCACTTTCATACTGAATCACCACTAACCTTGAAGCATATTATATGCTGTACACATCTGGCATTGCACAGGCAATCTAACTTGTCACAGTAAGAAAGATGTTTCCCTGTACATGCCACCTGTGTTTGACAGCTGACAAGCGAATGATTCAGCTACATGAAAAAATGTGCAAAATTGCATTCAGCTGCTAATAGAGGAGTTCATTTACAAGAATTAACTGGGGGACTTGGAAATATATTCAACTAATTAACTATACAAATTACAAATATATGAGGGAGTAGAAAATAGATAAGCTTTTCCAACAATGAAAAATGGTATATTAGTGATCCAAGTATGCCATTGCCAGATTACTTCAGAGTGTAATGGATCCTTGGGTGAAAGATCCAATACATATGTAAGGCATTATATATATAGTGGTCACATTTGTGATCTGTGTGTAAAAGAAGAGAAAGTTATATTTTATGACTTGAGATGGCAGAAGACTTGGGTAACCCTGAGGTGATCCACAAGAAATGGAAACCATTAAATGTATAGTAGCCATCCTATTTCCATCTAAAATGTTTAGGACTGCTGTATAAACCTTTGAAGGTTAAAAGAAAGAACCAAAAGAAAGAAACTTCAGGATAACAGTCTTGAAGACTTATGGCAGTACTGTGTGAGGTTTCTCACTCTTCATACTTATTATAATTTCATGGGATGTGTCTGGCAGGCAGAAAGGAAACAGTTGCTTCAAAGAGAACTTTGAGGAACATAATGAAAAGGCCAAACAATAATCCTTATCTACCAAATCCATCTCAATTTTTAATAAACTCTGTCATTTTCTTCTTTAAAACATCTGCAGCTGACGACTCAACAATTTCAACATCTAATGCCAAATGGTTTTGTTATGTCATCAGACTTATGTTTAAATGTCAGTGTGGTACAGGTTAACACTCAAGAATGAAGATTCATCACCTATATTCTTAGTTGTACTAATCATTTTCAGCTTGATTTCCAGGAAATGACTCACCTATTTTGCTTGTATGCAAAAAGGTCAAAAGGATACCTTTGGGTCCACAGATTCCGCACTCCAGAACTACTCATAGTGCTAAAAGAAGAGGTTCAAGCAGAGCCAACCTGTAGCATTCTATCAAAAAGCACATCAAAAATGCATCATGCTCACTGCTTATCCTTAAGTACCACGGACCAAGTGGAAACATGTGTGGATAGGAAACTTTAGCATCCAAAAAAAGTTTTAGGATTAATTTAGCAACTGTCGTGGTTTAGGCCAAATCCCACTGGGGACATGGGGGACCCCAGATGGGACCGACAGATGCTCCCCTCTACCCCTCTTCGAAGAGAGAGGCAGAGGAGGAAAAAGAGACATGAGTTTAGAAGGAACTAAACTACTTTAATGAAATATTAATAATAAAATAAAAAGAAAATAATGAAATATATACAAAACCGTATCAAGCTCCCAGGATGACAATCACGACACCGGCTGGCACTGGGGCAGTCCATAAGTAAGGTATGAAAATATTACATTGCTGAAGCACAAGTATACTGGATAAGATCACAGATCCATATAGACCTGAGTCTGTCCTTTCAGAATAACTATTAAGGGATACCATGGGAAAGAGTTTAGGTCAGGATATATAGACAAGAATTACACCCTTTATGTACTTTTTAAGGACACCTTCCCAACTTCTATCTGTACTTTCGAGATTTCCTGATTTAAGTTTATCTACTAAACTTTTTTTAGTAGCCATTGATAAAACTCTTAGATAGATACCATCTGGACGTGAATGTTTGCTATGATACATTTTAACAACTTGTTCTAAAATCACTTTAACAATTTATTCTGAGAAGGGCTGATGTGCCCTCATACTCCTTCCCCTGCAAAGAAAAACTCTGGTGTCATAAGCTCTCTTAACCTCCTCTGCCTGAGGTTAAGGTTCAGCCCAGAAAGGAAGTTTCAAATATTGTTGCAACTTAAAATTTTATGTATGTTCCCCTTTGGTCTGTGTTAAGATCCACAGGAGCAACTCCAACTGAAGCCTGATAGCTGAAATCATGTCAGCAGAGGTGCTAGAATATTGCTCTCTGTACATGAATCTTTGTGGAAGCTTTCCAGTCCAAATGTGAAGTAGTATTCTTGCTATTCTACCTCTGGGTGGTTAATGGAATATTTTATTTATGAGACTTTCTGTGTTTGCTTATTGAGCTTTCATTTTTATTACTCAACAATTTTGATCTATTGGGATATATTGTCTTTTATAATCAAACTGTGTTTTAGCTATTGTTGTTCAGCACTCACAGGTTTATTGACAGAGGTACACATTAGTACAGATATTTCATTATTATTCTTTCTAATACTGCCCATTATTGTGGCACATATTATCTATTTACTGCCCAGACTGCTTTTCTGTAATATAAGCATGACCTACCAGACATGGGGGAAAAAAAAAAAACAAAAACCAAAAAGGCTGTTCAGTAAAGAAAAAAAAAAAAAAAAAAAACAAAAAAGGCGTTTAATAAAAAAAAAAAAAAAAAAAGAAATAATTTAAAAACAAGATTATAGTATCTTCTAGGAACATGAGAGACCAAGAGCAAATTCCACTGGCAGCATGAAATCAGAAAGAGATATCGTACGAGTGAGGAAAGATTTGTATTTTCCTTGACCTCAATTCATTGACACAGACAAAATATGAGGAACTGAAAAGCATTAAGGAAAATGTTCCCATAGATTAAATAAAGTGGCTTTAATGACTTTAATATTTTAATGTAGAAATTTGTCATTCAGAGCTATTGTTCATAAAAATAGGAGACATTAATTCTGATAAACAATAGAACTCTATTTAGTAGTGAACCTTTCATAAAAATTGTATTCAAAGGCACTTCATACTGTTAAATAATACAGTAACAGTTCTGAATAATAAATAATACAGGAACTGAGGAAGAGAGAAATAAGGTAGTATTAGTAAATGGATTTTTTTTTCTTTCTAAGACGTATACATGCTAAAAAAAGTAAAGAACATAGGCACAGATAGACTGCTCTGTATTATAGGAGCTGTACTGGAAGCAATTCCATCTGTGGCAAAGCTGTGCCATGGTTAATTGTAAGTGTTTGGTGAGTGTTGCATAAAGACAAGACATGATGATATGAAATAAAACATTGAAAATCTTCAGAGAATGACTGCAGAGAATAAAACATAGAATCTGGGCTTTGGGGCTTTTTTATTTTTTTTTTTTTTTTTTTATTATTATTCTGCTACCTGATGATCCATGTCTTCAGATTAGAACCATGTTGCATACGATTTTGGCTGTCAACAGAGTTAAAAAATTCACGGAAGGGATCAATAGTTAGGCACTCAAACCACCAGTTTAACCACCTAACATCATTTAAACATTCAGGACTGGAGTAAACACCCAAGTTCATATGAAAAGGGGAAATGGTATTATTAGTTTTAGTTCAGGTGCCCAAATGCAATTAACCCCTCAATACATGTAGAAATGAAAAATAAAACCTCCGATGAGTGCGTACTGTCATCCCTTCCCCCACCTGCATCCATGTTGGAAGTCAAGGCCAGACTTCCTTGGATTGGAAAAGGCCACCTAGAAATAATTTGTCATGGTATGGTAATATTTATGTAATGAATTTATTTAACAAAATTTGTAAGCTGAACAACAGACGATCCCAGTCACTTAAGCAAACAATCAACCTCAGTAACCGCTCTCTTAGATTGCTCTGTCAGCTGAAGTAAAAAAGGTTCCTCTGTGAGGCACTTCAAGTGAATCTGAATCTATGGTTTTATTATTTATTTTCTTTTTAGAGACACCTCTGCTCTTCTCTGAGTTTAGCAAAGAATATACTTTACAATTAATTTACCATCACATAAAAAAAAACAACTGTTACTTAGCTATTGATCAGTCTGACTTTATTTGTTGAATCCTACCAAAAATAATCATTTTTTAGTATTTATATTTTACACTCTATGGGATCCAAACAACAGCTATACAACTATTAAAATTTATATCTGTGTAACTCTTCTGCAATCACTTTAGATGTCAGAATCCTCTCTAATTATGATCATGGCTTGTTCACCATAATAAAACTTAGGCTGGTAATACACATTAATTAGAAGCTATTAGGTCATCTTAACACAGGAATTTCAATATCAAAATATCTTGCTCTTAGCAGGGATTATGTTGTGAACTATCATTATTTCAACCCAGTTATAAAGATTTTAATCACTAGTGTACTTTATTTTTGTAAGAACTAGAATTTCTTATGCAAAAATTATGCACATATTATAAATAAGATTATGGTCTTCGGAACCTCTAGAGTATGTCTGATCATCCCTTTTACTGAAGTGAAGAACATATCAGCATTTTCTTTTGATAAATGCATTCAGTTTTATTTTGCAGAGCTAAAATTCTTTTTCATTGTAACAGAGAACAGAGAAAGGCTCATATTAGGAATGTAGTTCTGTCACAGGCTGCTTTTATTTTAATACTATTTGTTTGTCTAGTCCTCACTTTTCAGAAATAATTGAGACTGTTTTGCTAAGATATTTTAAGAAACTCCCAAATTTGACCAACAGTAAACTTTTTCTTAAACGGCTACCTTAATTTCCACTTAAAGTTATTATTCTGTAGTGTACAATTTTGCTTTCACTTACCCAGAGAAAAGGAGATGGGAATTTGTATTTACAGAACTATAATAACATTTTTAAAAAATAATTTTAAATGAAACAAGTCAAGTTGTTTTTTCTGTCTTTTTATTTTCTTTTTGGTAAAGTAGTGTTAGGCTTTGTGATTTCCACAGAGAGGCTCTCCTAACCAACTGCGCTTTCAATGGATTGTTTTAGCAAAATTAATGATACATATATGACTACCATATTTTGAATTCCAAGCCTCAAATGACTCTTGTATCAAGAATAGTCTCAAATATTTTGCTTTCTTGCCCTTCCTGCCTTGTGATCCTCTCTAGATCTATCTTAAGAGCAGCAAGCAGAATAGAAAGTGACACCATTGACTTGTTCTGTCGTAAGAGTACAGGATCACTTCAGCTGTATGGAGAAGTTTTCCACCTGGAAAAGGCTAGGTGCAACAAAGCTCAGTGGTCTAAAAGTTAAATGTATGAATAGGATTGCCCGACATGGCTGTTTGTTGGGGCTGTGCTGAGGAGAATCCTCTCAGTCCTACACTCATATGTCAGAAGGAAATCCTCCCTAAGGAAATCTCCCTTGTTTCCACATCAGCAGCCCCAAAGGTGTCCTTTTAATTTATGTGATACTGTTCTAGGTTTGGAGCAACTTGCCTCCCTTCCCAGATCATTTTCGTGGACTTAGCAAGTGTATAAAGGCTCATGTCTTTTGCTGCTCTTCCTACCCATCATTGATTTCACTTACTCTCTCTCCAAGCAAACAAACTAAGAGCACCATAAGAATTAATCTCTGCAGTCCCACAAATTACATACTCCCCCTGGGCTTAAGATGTCTTTCAGCTTGCTAAGATGATGTCAACTTATTAAAGTTATCTGTGATTGCTAAAATTGCAAAACTGAAAACCATCTTTGCATCATAGGGGCAAAAAAGGCAAAGAGCAATTTAAAATAATCACACTGTTACTAAATAGTCTAGCCAGCTGTGCCCCTATGGGGGAATAATTTTTTCTTACCCTACTACAAAACTGTGTTTGCCCTACATAGTGCCTGACTTGTGTTTCCTCAGCTCATGCATCATCTGCATTTGATAACAAATATCATCTAATCACATGGATGAAACAATCATAGATAGGGAAGAAAAAGAAACAACCTAAAAGATCAAGGAAAAAAAACCCTAAAAGATTAAGGAGTTGTTTAAATGTCAGAGAGATGTATATGTTAACAGCACATTGACCTATTCTTAAACCCTAGTTCAGATAAAATTCCCCAAACACAGAGTATCTAATCTAATGTGCACCAGATGTAGAAGGATGCAGCACTCCCCACCCCAGTCCCCACATATTGGTTAATGCAACTTCATCAACTCATAGTACCGGCATCGTGTACTGAATGGATCGTAATCCACAGTAGAACTTGGTACAACAGCACCCTGAAGAACATTAAGATCATTCTTTCTTTCTGTGGGTGTTACAGACCTAATCACACAGTTGTACCCAGGCTAAAATTGAAGAAATATGTAAGGTTTGATATGGTTTAATTTGGATATGAGGGACACCTTACCCTGATAAGAAAATGGGGAAAAGTAACTCTTTAGGATGAAAATATTAGGAACTTGCTAATAGATTCTACTTTAAAAGAATTTTCTTCAAAATCCTTTTCCAATTTGGAGCCAATTACCTTCTGGAAGAACACTGCATTTCCCATTGATAGCAAAGGTGAACCAAATCCCTAACATAGGGACCTCTATGAAGTTTAAAATTAAATGCAGTGAATAGGTAATTTTCAGTTAATTAATTTCTTATGCATTTTTGAGAGTAACCTTTTCGTGAGAAATTAAACTCTCCATAACTTGGGTTGTTAGGGTTGCTTATGAATATCTCATATTTCTAAATAGATAAATGCTTACAAAGCAGAAGGAGAAAAAGTGGAATTTGATACCCTGGGATTTGCCTTGTTTTTGCAACTTCTGCCCCCTGTGTAATATACTCAGTGGCAGTGATCAAAAACAATCAAGCTGAAATCATTTAATTTAAGAAGAAAAATCACCTACTAATAGAGAGTTCTATGAACTCTGGAGGTTGGTTTGCTCAGTTTGATTTTGTGATGCAAGACCAACGAAGGACTGAAAAGTTCAGACATGACATGATATTTTTGGCAATGATGACTCGATTCTTCAAGGATGGTAAAGCATGTATTTTGTTTATTATGTGATTTACAAGATCAAGTTGGTTAACATTATTTCAAGCCAATGGCTGGTTTTCTTCTCATTTTGGATCATGGCTTTCTCAGATAACTGCTAAACAGCATTTTTGGATGATAGGAGATAATTTTTTTCATAAACTAAAAAAATATAATTTAAAATAAAATGCTCCGGTATGTGACAAAGCGCTTGCCTTAGATGGATTTTGTACAGATGAGATTTAAGATATGGTATGTGGTTTCACCAACCACTGCACATTCTGAGCTTTATGTTCAGCAGTTTTGATGCAAATACAACCACTTATAATTTTTCTGAGAATGGCGAACCCTGTCCTGAAATTGAAATGAGAAGCTATTTTTCCTCCACATTTTAGATCCACATAGCATGTCTCATGAAAAAAATTGTCTGAAATGGAATTTCTAATTAAGTAGTGATTTTGAGAAAGAATAACACAATGTTATGTTTGAAATTCAGTTTTGTTAGTGTTCCTGTCATTTTAAGCTGAAGGAGAGAGGTTTAAGAACTCTGAACACATTGCACTATAATTTGCTCACGTATCAAGCATGAAATAAAAGTTATTAAATAAAGTCTTGTATATTGATGACTGGGCCCTCATCCTGCAACAAACTTTACCCACACAATGTACCATCAATATTAAAGTACAAGTGCAGGAGTTCATTCTTGTGGACATGATTATAGGGTAAGACATTCAGTTGTCCAAGCCTCACTTGCAGCCCAAAACCCAGAAAATTAAGATGTTGCTGCATCTCAAGATAAGTTATGAGAAACTTAGTTTTTTCTTTTAATTTTGCATAGTAATTTCTTAAGCGGATAAAATAAGTTTAAAACATAACATTAAAGAATCCCCATCCTTTACCAGCTATTGACCATCTTCTTTTTATCTACCTATATACCTACATGGTCTTTCCTGAGATCTTTCTCTAGCCTGTCTCTCTGGTTGGGTAGAAAGTTGAGATAAATGCAGTAGGAGACCCAAGATGCTTAGATCTTGAATGTGTGAAGGGAATGGTAAGAAAGAGAAAAAGAAAAAACCTGCAAAATTAATTTTTTTGGCATGACAGCTGGTGACTTAAGTGAAAATTTCCCCGGGGAGTTCCAGACTACCTCTTATTTTAAATTCTAAACTGTATTATAATGAGGTAATAGAACATTTCTAACCCTCCTACACTATGTATTCTCTCTTACACACATACATATAGTTTAGAACTTTTATCTCAGTCTGTGTACAAGGAAATTAGCATAGGTTCCATATTCTCACAAATAAGAAATAATTACTTAAACAGCTTGACAGTCTAGGTGTAAAACTCTGGTAAAATAGATATCTGAAATGACGTATAAATCTTCATAATAGAGAGCTTTTAATTTCATTTCTCTGAAACTGCTAGATGATAGTTCACTCACGGATAGTTAAATTTCAGTTTGTTAGTGCTGATCCATCATCTACATACAATTTTTAAAGGATTTTGAACAAAATTTTCATAAAATTATTCAAGACACTGGATACAGCAAATGATCTATATAATTACATATGTGGTGTATCCATGTGTATAGGTATATTTCCTGTGTGCTCAGACTGACTATAAATAGATTGATAGGTACATAAATCTGTACGCAGGGTATGTACACAATATGTACAGACAGACAGATAGACACATGGATAAACGGATGAATGAATCAATGAAATTCTTCCCTAATAGTTTCTCTCATTACATATGTGCAGTGGGAGAAGGTAAAGCATTTCTTTCAAAGAGGGTCATTTAAGAGTGTCTGCCGTCCCTGCAGAGAAAACAGTCCCTGAGGATTGCATTCTAACCACGCTGGGAACAACCTTTACAATTCTCCATTAATCTTAATTTCGCTTATCATATTCACAAGGAAACCTTTTGTCACAGTTACTAAGCAAATAAAAAGTCCCTCTGAAGAACCTTACTCCCATTACAGGCTTTCAGAGAAAGAAACAGTTTCCACTTACCAATTTCATGCCTGTCAAAGGCCCTGGAAAGCATTTCCTTTTTATTGTTTTGGTTTGGGTTTTGGTTGGTTTTTCCCCCCATGCTCTGTTATTCTCAACACTACTCTGACGATTTTATTTCTTTCATTCTCCCTAGAGTATTCTGAAAGTTTGCTGACCCCTAATATGACAAGGACCTGCTTCCTGGCCTTGGCTTCTGAATCATCCAAAGAGCCCAGGATATGAACTGGTTTTCTTCTTCAGGACTTTATGTGCCTTTTCAAAGCATTTTCTGACAATGATTGTAAATATGCAAAATGAAATTAAATTAACAGAACAGAATAAAAAAATGCCTTAGAATAGCAGAATAAAACAGGTACTGGAAAGAGATGGACATTTTTGATATTTTCACTATTTCCACTTTCCCATGGACCCCTTGTGGTAATACAAAGCTCTCCCTGTGACCCCTTGCTCTATTCCACCAAGACCAACATTGGTCTTAGTCATATCAAACCCCTCTTAATAAGAGCAGTAGCCAACAGCCAAGAAGTGACCGGTATCTGCCTGAATCTAAGAGGGAAAAGCTGAGGCAGGCCTGGGCACGGTCACAGCTACAATGCCGGGTAGAAGCATGGAGGAGTGCAGGCTCTCCACTGCTGGAGAAGACAGACAATGGCCTCTACCAGACAATGCCAATGGAAGCAGGGTGATTTTCTTCCTCCAAGTACATGGAGAGAGTATCTGGAGGTTCTTACCTTCAAATAAACATAGGCAACCCCTTGTCATTTCCAACTAAAAATACATATAAAATGTAATTCAGAAAAGATCTGCTTTGGAATGGTGTAATGGACAATTTTGCTCAAGCACTGCCAATCTCTGCACATTAATGTCTTGCCAGTAACAGATTTTTTCCATGGTCACTAATAGAGCCATCTGGTTTAACAGTCTTACTCCATGTCTGTTTAGACACAGTTTCTTTTCTAACCTTCTTGTGAACCTAAGGGAAAGACACAATTGGCTGGTTTTAATTTACATTCTAAACATGCCACATGACAATTTAAGGAGGAGAAGTTATTTCAGTCTTGACTTATAACTAATACAAATATCTGCAAAATGTACGTGTATGTCTAATTTTCCAAGAGTTTGGCTTTGATTGATAAAAACATACATGTACAAACAGTTGATGCATATATTAAACATAGATTATATACAACTTTTTTAATTATTTAACAATTAAAATATTCTTAGGCTAATTGCAGTACAAAAACCTCATGTCAAGGCATTCACATTTCTCCACAGGATAGTTTTTTCAATGTTGCACCATGGCAATGAACCCTTAAGGAATTTTGAAAGTAAATGTGGCAAAAACATTGATTGGGAATTTATTTGTCTTATAATTTGTGTATGTTTTCTTTCTCTTTAGAACTTCTGCCCTTGTTAGATGAGGGATTTGAACAATTCTTTTTACAATCATGCCACAGAATCTGAGGTCAAAAGTTTCCAAAGTTTCTGGGCAGAAATAGACAGCACATAACAGCAAATGTATGCAAAAATATACAGAAAGTTTAGTGACCACGTACAAGAAAAATGTTGGGAGTGCATACCACTTAGCTGTGAGACCTCTCAGAAGTGTGTCCTTCTGCTAAAGCAAGTTCATGAAATTCAATATTAAAATTATAGTGCCAACTAAGCATGGGATTTTAAAGGAAGCTAACCAGGTTTTCATCACCCCTGTCGTAACATTCTAGGGCAGTATGTGCTACTTTGTCAAAGCACTGAATTGTGGCTTCTCTCTATAAAGTTAAGATCAGCACTCTGTTCCAACTAAATCTATTTACACATGTAGAATATTGACTAAGACTGTGCCTTTTGTATAAGCAGTTAGTAGGAGCAAATGCTTGCTTGGGAAAAAGTCTGGAGGGTACCAATAACTAGATTTGATCTTTAAGACAGTCTAAATGATTCACATTAGAACATATAAACTTTAGAGACATTTTTTCCTCTGGTCATGTTAATGTGGTCCTGCACCATTTTACCAAGTTATGTAGTCCAAGTTCATTGAGATTCATCACTTTGCATCAAGTCTCAGCTCCCCAGATTAAAAAATCTGAAAATAAATCAGGAACAGCAAAAATAAGAGAAACTATGCCCTCAGCTTGGTGTGGAAACCCATTTGCAAACAATGACCGTGGAGATTCAAAAAAGAGCAAAAAAGCTGCCTTCCCTTTCTTTCACCTGAATCTCAGTGATAACAGTGGTGGTTAAGGGTGGTCCAATTTTTTAACATCCTGGCTAATAGCAAGAACACTTGGCCATCAAGTAAGCTGAATCAGGAAGTCCAGGATCCATAAAGATCAATGACTCATTCAAGTTTCATAACACACACATAATGACCAGGTTCTTCACTCTTGCAGTAGTGCTTAACAGAGTGCATAACTGTGCAGTTCAGAAAGCAAATAAATAAGAAATACAGCTGTAAGCAGTGTTTTCTCTGAGCAATGTAATAAGTTAGAAGGTTGCTACCATGATCGGTAAAAAGTATCAGTTTTACATCTGTAAAAATTTCTAGTTTAAACACACGTCATTGTTAAGTACTTCCAGAAATACCTCCACTGTGAATATTTCTTACATCAGTTTATAGCAATCATCTTGATTCTACAAGATTAAAATGCCCTGAAAAGTAAATACAATTTTAAGGTTGCCTTTTGGAGAACACACCGCATCTGCGTTCACTATACTCATCCCTGCAAGTATTAATAGGAGCAGTTGCTACTGAGTGTTCCCAGCTCAGTCCTTCAGCTCACTGTGAGAATAAAATCCTTCAGCTCTGAAGAAAATAAATTTAAATAATGTGATTTTGCCAAAATGTGGCCTAATTACACATAATGTTAAATGGCAATTACAGAAGATACAAAACAAGCCTCAAATGATATTTATCTTTTGAAAAGTTCTTCCTTTTTTTCCCTAAACTCTCTTCAGCAAATCATGTAAATTAATGATTTCTTTTCTGAATTTTGAAAATGTATTCAAGAAAAAAACCTAAACAGATAAAAACCAGATACCATCTGCCAACTGTGTAACCATGACAACTCTAGATCCAGATGTAAAATGGCTTTTTCCCTAGCAAACTCTCATTAAAAAGAAAGCTATTAGCTGTTTTTAACTTAAAGGTCCAGAGGAAGTGAGATAAAACAGAAAATTAGTACAGATTTATGTTGTTTCAGTAAATGTTCTTCCTATGTTAGCCAGAGTCTCAACTGGTGTAAAGTGAAATGGCACTAAAATGCATGTAATATGTAGCAGATACTACATACTTCTTTCAGAGTCCATGATCCAGCCCAACAGCATTTGCATAGATCAGAGGGATGTGGAGTTATGGAAAAATTTATGTTACTACATAGAGTAGATACTGTGCTGAGGAAAAGCTTCTCTGGAAATCTTTCTTAGGAATAGTTTGGGAATAGACCACAGCTACACGTAGATGCCAGGTCCCGCACTTGGGTCACAACAACCCCATGCAGTGCTACAGACTTGGGGCGGAGTGGCTCAAGAGCTGACTGGTGGAAACGGACCTGGGGGTATTAGTCAACACCCAGCTGAATATGAGCCAGCAGTGTGCCCAGGCCAACAACAAGGCGGCCAACAACATTCTGGCCTGTATCAGAAATAGTGTGGTCAGCAGGACTAGGGAAGTGATCGTCTCCCTGTATTCGGCACTGGTGAGGCCCCACCTCAAGTACTGTGTTCAGTTTTGGACCCCTCACTACAAGAAAGACATTGAGGTGCTGGAGCGTGTCCAGAGAAGGGCAACAAAGATGATGAAGGGTCTAGAGACCAAGTCTTGTGGGGAGCAGCTGAGGGAACTGGGGTGGTTTAGTGTGGCGAAAAGGAGGCTGAGGGGAAACCTTATTGCTCTCTACGACTATCTGAAATGAGGGTGCAGCAAGGTGCGGGTCGGTCTCTTCTCCCAAGTAGCAAGTGACAGTACAAAAGGAGATGGCCTCAAGTTGTGCCAGGGGAGATTTAGACTGGATATTAAGAAAAAATTCTTCACCAAAAGGGTTATCAAGCATTGGAGCAAGCTGCCCAAGGAAGTAGAGGTATTTAAAAGACAGGTAGACGTGATGCTTAAGGGCATGGTTTAGTGGTGTTTTTGGCAGTGTTAGGTTAACCATTGGACTTGATGATCTTAAGGTCTTTTCCAACCTATATTATTCTGATTCTATGATTCTACACTATCCTCAGTCTATGCCAATCGTAATATTATGTGTACTGCGTCTCCTAATATCACCATCTTCTCTATTTTGCCTTCTGGAATCTTGAAACATGCAGAAATAAAACAGGATAAGAAAACTGAATGTGGATGTCTAAAGTAGACATTGTGTAACGTTATTTTAAAGGCAGATGGTATCTCAGAAATACATTGGTCTCCTACTGAGAACAGGTAGGTACTGAGTATGAATTTAGGATAGAAAGTTTGGACCTGCATGGATCTCTGTGTGTGTTGAAGGCCCCAGCCTCCATTCAGCCCAGGCAAGTTAGCTGAATGGATTCTCTTTGGACTGAATACAGGCTAATTAAAAAGATCAAATATCTTTTCTTTATGCAGAATTTCTTCAGCCCTGAGTGGAAGATACATTCACGTGGAAATAAAATTGAAAGCTAAGAAAATAAGAACACATCTTCTAACAGTTCTGAGAGTTTCTAATTTTTATTTAACTGTTCCCTTTGTACAAAGTGTTATCCAAAACGTCAATGGAAGTTTCTTTGCTTTGAGAATGTCAGCAGCTAGTAGATATTTGAAAGATAGTATATTGGTTTAATATAAAGTTACAAAAAGAGTTTAAATTCCAAATTGCCTAAAGTGAAATTTCCTAATAGCTATTGCTAGCAGATACAGATACCTATCCTGTGAAGGACAATCAAGGTCTTTCAAAACATTACTCCAAAATACAATTTCCCTGACTCATCTACTCCATGCACATTTGTACACCTGTAAGTGCTGCTAAAAAAATCTTGTAGATTTGAATAGGGGCATATGAGAAAGGTATTCAGTTCACTGTGGGAATAAGATTCTTCAGTTCTGGAGAAACTAAATTTTTAAAATGTCATTTTGCCTCTTCTCTTTAAGTTTGGGATAATCAAAAGTCTCGTCCTTCTTCACATACCAATATTAACGTAGGCACATATTTTATATTACCAGTCTAAGTAACTTCTTAGAAGACTCACTTACTCTGAGCCTAATTTCATACTCTGAAGATTCTGGAGAAGATTCTGTTGTCAGGTTTCATTTGAAGTGGAAAATATATTAAAATACAGAGAAAGATATAAATACATATATGTGCGTGTGTATATATACACACTGTGTCATGAAGTGAATTCCGATTAGTTCTTTCTTTCTGTTTAACAAACGTGTTCCTGATCAGCATTTGACTACTTTGGCAAATATTCTGCCCAGTGAAAACAGAGTATTGACAGAGCACAGCAAGGATGTTGATTGACTGCTTCAGTGCAGATTTAGGCTGATTTAATTATTGGCAAGAGTTTGTGGCCAGGAACTGTGGGATTGCTTTTTTATATCATCAAACTCTAATTCTTATCTCCATTATGTTCAGGAAAACCCAAAGAAAAAACTAATGCAACTAGCAATGAATATACATAAAGATAAATTTGATTACAGTTTGACTATTTATAACAGAAATGCAGTAGGTATCAATAAGAATAGTTTCATGGATTTCAAGAGTTACACCTATTTACACAAAGCCAAGATGCCAGACTTCTATGTTCTCATGCATGTTTGTGATATACTTGGGATTAAGTCATAACAATTTACTATTTCTTTGCAGAGACATATTCTGGATAGTTGTAATGCTTTGACTCAGTGGCACTAATCTGTAATAGGTGAGAAAGAAATAAAGCAGGGGGCACGGGAAAGATGGTTTGATATAAATACCCATCTGCTGACAAAAGCCATTAACAAATCATGCCAAATGCTGATCATGTTACTCTAATGAGGAATAATTAAGGCACAGAAACAAACAAAAAGCATCTGGCAGGATTTACATACTTTACCAGACAATACCAAAGTTACTTCAATGAAATGGCCAAGGCGTGACCTGATTCAAATGAGGAAAGACAGTGGACATGACATTCTGGATTTTGAGGCCCATGTTCATGGCACTTAACTACTCCTTCAAAAATTCTTCCTCTGAAAATATTGTCCCTACTGCTTTACAGAATTTACTTTTATTTTAAGAAGACAGTTTTTGTTACAAATAGCTGCGTATCACAGTTATGAAAGAGAAGAGGTCTACATAACTAAATCCAGATGAACCTCACAAGTATTGGCCATTGATTTACACTGTTCTACAGTACCAATGCTCCCATATGAAGCAAGGTATTTACGGAATTCCACCTGGGGTAGGTGAAGGAGTCAGGCATGATAACAAAAGAGAGTTCAGAGAATATAAAGTTAACCCCATTTATTTTGTGTATTTTTCCTAGCTTTAGAAATGTATCTGCAAATAATCCTACCCTAATTACTATTTCTTTTACATCATAATACTTAAGAAGGCAGCAATCTCAAATTTCATTAAAATATGAACTAACTCCTGTCTGGGATTTTATTGTTATCTTTTTAATCTCAATGTTTATTTAACAGTAATTTCTAGAACAGAAACTGTGTCACAGAACTGTGTTTCTGTTTCAACTCTGTCATATTCCAAAATTTTTTTTAAGGCCAGATCTGCATATTGTCACCATAGGGAACAGAATATCCCTGAATGGCACATCCATTAAAACAGACAAATCAAAACACAATGCAGTGAAATATTTGCTACACACATGCTGGAATTAACAGTGATTGTGAGTTACCTGAGAACCATCATTAAGATGGATATGCACGCCTTCAGTGTTTTTCCCTTGTACTTCAGAGACTCAAGTGAAAATACTAAGATTAAAATTAGCAACATCGAGTGAATGATGATCAAAACTGAAAAAACAATGATCACACTCTATTATTTACCTATAACAGATGGTATATGGAGAACATCATATAATTTGTGTTACCTAAGGCAAGTAAATCTGGTTGACTACAAGAGCTGTGGTGTTTCTTCTGTCCCAGCCCTGCACATGCAAGGCTGTTGCAGTTCCTTGTCCCCAGGGCCAGGCAGTAGGGAGGCTGAGCACAGCTCCTGAGACACACACACAGACACACACAGAAGACAATTAAAAACAGGACTTAAGAGTATAGAACATACTGTGGTAATGAAGCCAAGGACTCAGACAGACACATGTACTGAACAGTCAGCACCAGCTTACATGTGGCCACACACTTCTGCTATCTTTCCTTCTAATTTCTCACACTTGTCCCATCCCAGTCTTGCTTGATCCCTCCTTTTCTCTGCTCCTAAACATCCCATAGTAATCTGCTGTTTGTCATTGTCCCTATAATCCCTGTTAAGTCTTTATGTAATTTGCTTAACCTTTATTGAGATAACATAACAATATCTGAATTTAGTTTACAAAACTAGCATTTACAGCACTTATTTGCAGCAACTGTTTCAAGTTAACATGCTTGAGATGCTGTCATAGTACGAAAACAGCTAATAAAAAATTGACTGCAAGTCTGGTACACCTTGGCATTTCAGAGCTCCCTACCAAGAAAGCAAGTCATGGGATTTTTACTTCAATAAAAGATGTACTACCTGTTAGGAAATAGTACAAGACCCCATGAAAAACCCATGTTAGGTAAAGAATTGTGTTTTGGACTTACATGTTGCAACATGAGAAATTAGGATGTATCTCAGTGTTTATTTATGAAAAGAAAGACTGGCGTTGTATTTTCATTTGAATGTTAGTCACTGACCTATCTGAAACAACAGTAACTTTAAGCATTTGCAGGACTATTTAAATGACTCTTCTTTAGAAAGAAATTATAGAATATATATGAAAAATCATGAATGTCATTCAAAACGTAACTGAAGGTCAAGTCTTATGCCAGACCTCATAACTGTTGCCCAAATGAAATTTTACTGATAGCAAAATTCATTTTCCATCTATTCTTTCCTTTGACAGCACCTTTCCAGCCCCACTCCATCCACAGCTCTGGCCTTCTTTTTTCCCTCAATGTAACCCTAACCTTAAATGAAGCCTGAGCTTTACACAAGGACCTCTGCCTCCCTTACTTAGTTTAAAACTTCTCACAACAAAGTTCCCCTGAATCCCAGTCCTACTCCAACCGCATTCTTAGCTTCTTTCTTTCCTTCTGTCAGCCCTAGCCTCAACCTAACATAAAACAAGCTTTACCATGTAGCTGTAATTAAAATTTTATAATGTGATTTCATTTAGGAACCAGAAAGTCTTTGTCATTGAAAGGTAACCCTCAAAATTTCTCCAGAGCAGAATCACAGATCTAGTCCAAGCCCTCAGCTAGAGCAGGTTACTTAGGGCTGTGATCAGTTGAGTTTTTAATAACTCCACAGATGAAGACTTCACAAGATCTGTGGACAGCCTGTTTGACGGCCCTCACAGGAAATAAGCTATTTGCTATGTTCAAATGGAGCCTCCTGTGTGCTAATTTGTGCCCATTGCCTCTTGTCCTGGTCTAGTGGGCAGTATTGAAAAGAGTCTGGCTCCCTTCAGTCACTTGATCAGGTATCTATGGACATTCACGAGATCCCCCTGAGGCTTTTCTCCTCCATGCAAAACAGTCCCATCTCTCTCAGCATCACCTCATATGAAAGATGTTCCATTCACAGGACCACTTATGTGTATTTTAACACATAAACTATACCAACGCAGAGCTAGGGGAAACTGAGGTAGCAACAGAAATATACCAAATATTTGCAATGTTCAGACAGTGAAGGATTTTCCCAACAGCATAAACTGGGCACAGGCGACACTTGGAGAAGTCCAGGAGAACAAATAAGAGTGCCTGTGAAATGTTAACACCCAAAGATTCCCTAGTGGAGATGGCTTTTCCCCTGGAAGCAGTAAAGAACCAGAGAATGGCATGTGACAAAACCATGCCGTTTCAACTCTATGTTAATTTGTGCCCAAGCAAAGCAAAGACCATTTTTTTCTGATTTCAAATTCAAAGACATTAGAAATAATTACTGATCTCCTATGAATTCAGAAGGAAAAGTCTTTTCATAATTTTATACATAAATCACACAAATACTCAGTGAGTCTAATGGTCTAGGAGGTAAAAGTTACTCGAAAACCAGTTTTCCATAGGTGTTTAACACTTGGCTGCAGCATGAAGATCAAGCCTCAATCTATAACCAAAATATGTTATTTTACCATGTCCTTATTTTTTACTTTAGCCTAGCTGCAAGCATTAGTTCAGAAAAAAAAAAAAAAAAAAAAAACCNAAAAGAGCTGGTTTTGTTCATCTTCCATCAGGCTGATAATGTCTCAGAACTTTTCCAGTTAGTGTTTCAGACTGAATTACAGCCTGAAGCTGTATGAGATTTTAATTAGAGGTTATTCATAAGATTGCATTTAAGGAAGTAGAAGTTAAAAAAAAAGCCTCTCTGAGACTACTTAGCCCTTATTTACTGTTTTTTTAATGCCTAGTTTTGTTAAGAACAACAGATGGTTTTGGTTTCAATTCCTAACACCAAGCTTTCTGTAGGAGAGAGAAACCTAGTATTTGAGCTTTGATCTTTCAGTCACATAATCCAACTTTAAATTAAGATTAGTTATAAAACCCTCTTGTTTATTCTAATTTTTCAATTTATCAAAATATCCAGACATTTACTATATTCATTATTTTCCTTCTTTTTTTAATCATTTGTCAGAATTGTCCAGGTCAACATACACTTTCAGAAAAAGGACCTTGAAAGTGATTATCTCCATGCTGTTTTAACGCTAACACAGGCTATCATAATTTTAGGAGGATTAAGTACTAATTTAATCCTTGGAGATATTCAGCAGTGTGCCCTGGCAGCCGAGAGGGCAAACCGCATCTTGGGGAGTATCAAACACAGTATAACCAGCTGGTCAAGAGAGGTGGTTATCCTGCTGTATTCAGTGTTGGTGTGGCCTCACCTTAAGTACTGTGTGCAGTTATGGGCCCCACAGTTTAAGAAGAATGTGAAGGTCCTTAGGTGCATCCAGAGGGGGGCAACAAAGCTGGTGAAAGGGCTGGAAGGAATGTCCTATGAGGAGTGATTAAGGATTTTGGTCTTGTCTAGTTTGGAGAAAGGAGGCTGAGAGGCGACCTCATTGCTCTCTACAGCTTCCTGAGGAGGGTAAATGTAGAGAGAGGTGCTGATCTCTTCTCCCTGAGATCCAGTGATAGGACAGGTGGGAATGGATCAGAGCTGTGCCAGGGGAAAACTTTAGACAGGACGTTAGGAAGCATTTCTTTACCAAGAGGGTAGTCAAACACTAGAACAGGCTTCCTAGAGAGATAGTCAATGCCCCAAGCCCGTCAGTGTTTAAGAGGCATTTGAAAAATGTCCTTGATGACATACTTTAACTTTTGGTGAGTCCTGAAGTGATCAGGCAGTTGGTGTCGATGATTGTTGTAGGTCACTTCCAACTAAAATATTCTATTCTATTCGATTTGATTCAATTCAATTTAATTCAATACGATTTGATTTGATTCCATTCAATGTGATTCACCAGCAACGTTGTGCCAAAAGCACTAAATTGTAGTTTTGCCTGGGCTTCAGGGCCTAAGAAGTCAACTGGACAGTTGAATGTTAATTGCAATGGCACTACATCAATCCCAGTCTCTTATGATCCTGATGCTGAGTTTTCTTTTTTTTTTTCTTTCCACTTATCCTGCAATAAATCTATAAAATATTAGCCCACATTCTTTTTTTTTTTCTCAGAAATTCATCCTTACAAGACAAATGGAATAAAAAATTTCCATATGACTAGCTGAAGTAGAGTAAAGCTAAAAGAAACTCAAGTCAGATCTGAGAAGATAAACAACTCACCTAAAAGCTTCCCATCAGCTTTGCACAAAGTACAAAGCAGGGACAACCAGCAATTTAGTTCTAGAACAACCCAGCCAGAATGCATCAGCCAACAAGTAAATTGAGTCATCTGTTTTTTTGTTATTATTTTAATACAAGTATATGCATTCTAATTATAAGGATAAGAAATGCAAGTAACAGTTGTATCCAAGAAGTGGAATAAAGGTCAGAACTGTAAATTGGTTGTTCAATTATAGTAGCGGAGAAGCACACAGAGATGGAATCTAATAATGGGTCAAAGACATATATGGGAACAAGGGTTATGGCCTAATGAATGAGGAGGAAAAACTTAAAATTATTGAGAGTATAGTCAGACAACTTGTTTTGTTATTTCTATAAAACATTTCTGGCTAAGCTTGTTAGGGAAAAAGAAAACAAAAGAAATAAAAGCTACTTATTAGCTAATCAGTTTCTTAAAGTAAATCACAGAAGAATCAGGCCAGAAAGACAGCAAAGCCGGTAAATTTCAGTCCTTCTTTTCAGTTTCCTGTTTCATTAAATATCTAATTTATTTTTGGAAATGTACTTTTCAAATATCAAATATTGCACTGAATTTCATGGAAATCAGTATAGTGTCCAAAACATCTCACACCTTCTACATATGCATCTGGAATTCCATACGCATTCCCGGAAAGCATGTAATAAAATGTAAGCCAGTGGTAAATCCTCGTTTCCAATAAGCTATCAAATTTTTATGGGACTCCCTTCTGGTATCACAATCCTGAAGAAACATCCTTATTTAGTCAATTTCATAAATAGTTCCAGTGCAGACAGCATGTTCAAAACATATTTGCCTTTACATATTACGGGTAACACTTCAGAAATCAGACTCAGTAATTACCCACTTTAATTTTCAGTTTTCCAAACCATAATATAGATACTCAATTGCTCCAAGTGTTTCTTCTACAATTGTGCATGGAAATGAACATAGGAATGACTAATAGCTTATTTTCTATTTCATATTATAAATCCTCCTGTAGTCCAAAATTTAGAGTAAACCTTCAATAAACTAGAAAATTTGTTCTTAAGAAATTCTTGAATATAGTCCCACAGATCCCACATTTTTGTCTTGTATTTGTATAGAGAAATAAATTTATTAGTCTTTTATGATAGACAACTCTCATGAATACGTAGTATAGTCAGCCTGTCCACTTACTCTTTTTCTTCACAAGACTGGAATGCTTTTCCACTCACCACTTAATTTTTTTTTTTTTTTTTCCTAGAAACCCGTAAGTTCTGCCAGACCTTCAGAATAAGGATCAGTACTGTAACGAACTTCAGCACTTCCCTTAGCTGTCTGGAATCCACAGCTCGTAACCTTCTCATTCTTCCTTGGATTTTTTTTAAATTTCTGGTAGTTACAGTTCTGAAACTTCACGTCTTAACAGTAGGAAACCCAAGTCCTTATTAACTTATTGTTGCTTATAAACCGGGATGTGAAACAGTAATGGCAGAGACAGAAGGCATTTCCAGCAGTTAGCAGCCATGTGGAAGATATGAGTTTCTCACTTTGCCATACCTACCAGGAAATGCCTGAGTCGGATGTCATTACTGCTGTTAAGAACTATGAAAAATGAAAACATAAATAACACAACTGAATGTCTTAAAGCATTCAAAGTTGCATCTCATGACGCCATGGTTATAGTACACTGCTTACAATGTTTTAGACTGAAGCTTTGCCTTAGGCCTTTAATGTTGGACCAGAAATTCTTAACCCAGGTCTCTTACAGACATTATAAATAGCGATGGTAAGAGTTAAGATTTGTTCTGAGAGAGATTACCAAACTGGTCTTTAACTTTTCAGCAAAAGGTAGTCCCTCATAATGTGTAATTCAAACTTTTCTGCACATAATAAAATATTTTAATTTCCTTCACAAGGCTCTTACTTGGATCTTTAATTCTCTTTGTCACTCACAAGATGCCAGAAATTGTCCTTTCCAGAAGCCCTTATAATTTAAAGAGTTCAGCCTTGCAGAGCTATTATTTATTTAATCTTGCCAGAGCCAGCAGCTGATATATCTTCTATGCAATGACAGCCCTCAGTGTATAATGTGAAGCTTGTGGATTCGGCTTTTGAAAAACATCCTAATTTGTTTGTCTTAGAAAATTGATAACAGGATAATCCTTCACCTGTGTTAGTTCTAGCATAATAGCTGAGAAAAAGTTCACAGGAGCAAGAATCTGTAAGTATGTATCACTTTTCTTGGAATATCCAATTCTGAGACTCTTAACTGAGTTGTTTTTCAGTAGCTTGGTTTCCAGCATTTCTTGAAACGCCAACTACTCAAAGAACTCTCATGAAGGAGAACCAAAGTAAATAGTAACCTTTCAAAATCCTGAACATGATCTTTTCAGGTCAGAAAAAAGATTAAATATTTTCCATGTGGGACACATTAGCATGGCTTTGCTTTGTGTATAGAAGACACTTAGCTTCTGTCAGTCTTGAATCATTTGCAAGCATTTGCATGGATAGATGGTGAAATCATAGTGATTCAAGAAATTATGATAACTTTTAGCTCTCAACACTGATATGAGAATTTACATCAAATACCAATATTTAGGAAAAGGTAGCATCAATAATAAGTATTTTTATTTGAATTTTTACAGTTTAAATAATCTAACAGCATTTGGGGATACGTTTCATGTCTTTAATGTTTTGTAATTTATATAATTTAAACTTAAGTAACCAAAGAATGTTTTATTTGTAATATGAGGAAGAAACACACTATCAGTTTTAAAAGGTCTTGGATGAAAATTCCTATGAAAGTATTTAAAAACCTGTGTTAAATACCCTTACCACAAAATTCTGTTTGGCTTCTAAGAAGAAAAGAATATTTACTGTAATTCAGAGGATCAAATTCTCCCTTGGTTTTGACACATTACTTGAAGAAAGCACAGGGCCAAGAAAAGAGAAGTGTTAGAACTAGCAGACATTATGCATCACATTTTCAGACCTTGATGCATTCAAATATGTAGCTTTTATAGAGATCCAGAGTTTTTTAATTTCTCTTCCAGCATTTTCAGTTTACCAAGATTCAAATGCAATATGCAGTTCTCTTTTTGTACATTTTTTAATTAATGAAGAATAGATGTGCCACTGGAAATCATAACTAAGCCTTTTTTGCCAACCTATATTGATGGTTTTCTATGTCTGATGAACCTACACATACTTTCTGCTGTAATTCTGTAATACTACTAGTAGAACAGATAACCTTAAACTTCATAATTTCATGTCAGAATTCAAAAAGCTGTCCATGTAGCCAGATCAATTATGCATAAGAATCTGGAATATATCTTATGTAATTACATGTCCTTATTAGCAGACGTGTAGCTCTTATCAAAAGTCTTTGCTTTTAAGAGATGTGTCTCATGAGGCAGTATTTCACTGCTGCATCAACCCTCAAGTCCACTGAGCCAGTCACAGAACCATGACTGCAACACAGCCTGACTGCGTGTGATTCCAGCTCGTACCTTTTGCTCAGTGTCATGGTGAAGGGATGTGTATCCCACCAACTCTGGGATCAGGCTGGCTGTAACTTCTGCAAAGAAGCTGCATCACTACAGAGTGATCCCAGGATCAAAAACTGTCTGAACGGCACACAGCCACCTTTGAATGCTATGAATTCAAATGGCTGCAGTGCCACATACTTCAAAAAACAGAGCCTAGAGCTTAAGTCTGTGCTTCAAAGCACATTAAAAACTTGTTTTATTAATTCCCAGAGATCTATGAGATTGGAAAAGATGAGCCCCAGCATAGGGACTGAAAAATGGCAAATTTTGTTCTTGTGTAAGAAAAATGGTCTCCCGCTGATTTTATATGAATATCAGTTCCCAAAGCTATCATAATTAGCATGGAGATAATAGTGTAGAAGAGCCAATGAACCATTTTATTCAAGACTCAATCTGATCTTATTGCTAAAAGCAGAGTCCATATCTGTCTGTCTGTCCATTCATCCTATCATCCCCTATAGGATCAGGGGATTAGATTATACTAAAATTAACAAAACCAGCTCAATAGGAAGAGACCTGTACATTGAAATATTTAATTATGAGGTTTGTAAATATTTCAGAGGTTTTATTTTGTGGAATTGGGGCTAGTCCCATAACTGAAGAAAATTAGCTGCTGAAATAATGTACACCTGGAACACATCTTCCAGCGTAATGTCATCAAAAGGAAACCCAGTTCATGTCCTCTAGTTTCCTCAGTAGGTGTGTGAGAACTATAGACAGATTTCACACCTAAAACACAGTCCTCATCTAGTGTATATCATAAAAGTAGATAAATCCTTAGGTAGCATGATAGGGTTTAAGAATGATAGAGTGGCAAAAATGAGTCCATGGGAAGTCAGTAATAACTATGAGATTTTACATTCTTAAAAGAAAACATCATTCTAAGATTTAGGAAGAGAATGACTACTTTTGGTTTGAGTTTGGTTATCACTGCAGGCTAACAGTCCAAACCATATGAAAAAAAAACCTTTATTCTAAAACACCGCTTTCATAACCTGGCATTTTGGGAAGGTCAGAAAAAAAAATAGATTTAAATCTTATATTTCTTAATATGAACAGCAATGGCATTTCCTCTGTGGGGAGAGTAACATGTCCAGAAAGTTAGCATATAGAAATGACTGGCAGCAGCAGCAAGACCTGAGTACCTTATTAGCTGAGTTCAGCAGAAGTGGAATGGATGAATCGATTGTTGCAGCCCTTTCTGGTCAGTGTCACTGTTAAGCAAGAAATTAATATGTGTCAGCTAGCCACTAATGAAAACCATGCAGTAATAACTAGCTACACAACTGGGGCCACATCTAGTACTGATACAAAAAACAACCACCATACTGAATTTGTTATACAGTATGAAATTGTTGCATATGGTTACTTTGCAAATGCTGAAGTAACCTGAAGCGACTCCATGTAAATCAACACCTGTGTATGACTTCACCCTGAAACTCAATGAAGTATTCCATGATGAGAATATACCTGGGAATTGCATTCCAAGTTGTGCAGGGGGAATAAAATAGAGGTATGAAGGATCATTTGGACGTGGGTTAGCTTGAGAGACTTGTAAATCTTTGGAGCTCAATCTCATGATTCAATAATAAAATCAAGATTATTTTTTTAAGCAAGGTTAGTTTTCATGCTGAAACTAAATCACTACAGAAAAGGTATGAAAACAGAACTGGCTCTCTCCTTTTTAAATTAGGTGAATCGGTATTAATTCCATTCCTGGTAACAAATGTATGATATTATTGGGATGTTCCTTCAGCACTCTGGACACAGTGTAAGTAATTTCATGGGAAAAGAACGAGGGATGGCTAGGTAAAAATCCTGAATAATCTGTATAAATTAAAGTTTTGTGTGTGCTGCAATAAGTGCTGCAAGTATCCTACAGTGTGTTAAGGGGAAATTAAATGATGTGACAGGGTCTGTAAAGCTGCTCGATACATAGTAACTCATTGTGATATGATTGACATCAGAATTTGGTCCCATATTCACAAAATATACACACTCAGATAGGAAACCTATCCACCACCTAACATCTCTTTTTGCCCCTTTTTCCAGGAAAGACTTCCTTCCGAATCAGAAAGTGCATTTTGTTCTTACGATTTTTAAAAATGATATTTTCTGTTGTGTTCATGTTCTTTTACATTCTGTTCAGCAAGACCTTTTAAATCCCTTGAGGTTACCTAAAGGAAACTTACTGAATAAGTCACTGTAGATGAGTTATAAAAACTGTCTATTAATTACTGAGCTACACATCAGTGCCATGTAATCTTCTCAAAACTACACAGCCCACTTAAAACTTAGGAAGATATGCTATTTTCCACCACGTGACAAAGAGGATTGCACATCCATCTCCACTAATATCTGGCCACAAGCACATTTTCTTACTAATCTTTGAGTTTTCAGATTTAGGTGACAGGCAGCAGAGCTTTGATTTGACTACACAACATAAGAATGTGATCTGTCTCTTGCTGCTGTTTTTAAGATATTGTTTGTTAATTTAAAAAAAAAGGTAACAAATGGGAATTCATCCTTCTCATCCTTATCCACTAGTCAAGACAAAAGTAATTCTATTTTGCAGCAGATTATGTGGCAGCATTTTTTGACAAACTACAAATAATGTAATTTTCCTGCTATTTATTCAAAGAAAAATATCTTTTGATATAAATGTCCATATAAGATGTAATTTCAAAGAAATTGAGATGAAAATGTACATTAAATATGCTTTAGTTACAGAAAAGCTCAATAATCTTCTACTACTCCTATTTTTATACAAACTTGTAGGGCTAATCTTTTACTCTCAGGGGAATTTTTGCGGGTAGTGTTAGAATTTCCATATTACAAAAGGCAAACGCATACTTCAAACTAACCTCCCATACTTAGTGCAGAATTTCATACAACACAATATTAACATTTATTCCTAGACTTATTCATAATGAAGAGTGAGAAAGCTTTTAAAAACATGCAATATTGTACTTGTGTGTTTCGTGGTTTAACCCTAGCCAGCAGCTGGGCACCACACTGCCGCTCACTCACTCCCCTGCCCCTGGTGGGATGGGGGAGAAAATTGGAAGAGTAAAAGTGAGAAAACACCTGGGTTGAGATAAAGGCAGTTTAATGGGTAAAGCAAAAGCTGTGCACACAAGCAAAGCAAAACAAGGAATTCATTCACTGCTTCCCATGGGCAGGCAGATGTTCAGCCATCTCCAGGAAAGCAGGGCTCCATCACGCGTAACAGTTACTTGGGAAGACAAAACGCCGTAACTCCGAACACTCCCTCCCTTCCTTCTTCTTCCCCCAGCTTTATATGCTAAGCATGTTGTCATATGGCATGGAATATCCCTTTGGTCAGTTGGGGTCAGCTGTCCCGGCTGTGTCTCCTCCCAAATTTTTGCGCACCTGCTCGCTGGCAGGGCAGTGTGAGGAGCAGAAAAGGACTTGACTCTGTGTAAGCACTGCTCAGCACCAGCTAAAACATCCCTGAGTTATCAACACTGTTTCCAGCACAAGTCCAGAACGTAGCCCCATACTAGCTACTGTAAAGAGATTTAACTCTACCCCAGCCAAAACCAGCACAGTGTTTAAAAAGTTATTTCCAAAATTGGTAATGTATCTCTTTGTAGATCTGACTTCACCAAAAAAAAACAAGAAAAGCTTTTCTTTAGGTCTATGCCATACTTAACCATCACAGGGGCACCGAGCATTGTCTCCTACATCAAGACTTTTATGCTTGTCTTTGCTGGATATTCATTTCAGTTGCTAAAAAATAGTGCTATGTCTTCCAGATTTAAAAGCCTGAGAAATAATGAAAGCTGCAAAACTTTAGGGCAGGAATAAGACTTAGATCAAGTTCAAACACACCAGCCTACTCAACATAAAGCAGCCCTATCAGCTTAACATAAAGTTGATGTGGCCCTATCAGCTGTATGAACTTTCAGCATAAATTTGATCACAGCTCACAATGATTCAGATGTTTAAATCAGATTATTTTCCTCTGGTTTGTAGTACCTCAGCTGTGCTAGGGATATCTTCTGCATTTCCAAAATCACGATCTGCTCCATCAGCATGGTGAGACTGCTGTCACTGTGCATTATTTTGACTGTGATATATCTTACTGACAACATCACCTCCTTTTGATTTACATTGACAGGACTTAAAATACATAAGTGGAATATTCTCCAAGGCATATAATCAATAGCATCTGCTGCATTTCTGGTATTTCCTTTGCCCTGTTTATACCATTACTGTCTCTGCTGAAGCTATATTACTATAAATGTTTCCAGGAACATATGTTGGCATCAGCACACAGCACTGTTTCTACAGCACTAACAATTTAAAACCTCAGAGGAATCTCAGAAGTATCACTACTTTATTGTTCTAATACTCAAGTTATCGTGATAAATAAGATGATGAAACATACACACTAAAATCTTCTGTAGCATATTCTCCCTTTGTGCAATACAAGATAACAAAAAAGCGTTTTCAAGAATAATAACAAACTGTTATTATCTTGGAAAAATAGTAATTAGACACTTTTACAGCAAAAAATAAGTAGTGTTCAAATATTAAAATCAGGTAACTTTTGAAAAAATAGCATAAATATCAATATTCTCAAGAACCATTTAGGACAATGTGACTAAGACAAGTGAAAATATGATGGTCTCTATTTTAAGACAGAAGTATTCATATACTATTAAAAAGCACAGCTGAAAATGAAAATAAGATGTTAAAGATTGGAGGCTAAAAAGCAAGCTAAAAAGAAAAATCTGAGGAACTACAGGTCTGTAGCTGAACAGTGCATAATTTAAATTAAACAGCACGGTCTGATTTAGTTTTAATAACTATGTTAGACTGAGTACTCTAAAATACATTAATTTTGGTAATGTTGTGCTAAGTTTAGGCATATCATGATTCATGGAAATATTTCTGATATAAATATAATCTGTTTAACCATGGGATAGACTTATGATCATTCAAAATGGTTATAATTTAAAAAAAAAAATAAAATTGAATGAGTTCAAGTGAAGCAAGACAATAGGCAGTGCAACTACTTTCTTTTAGGCAGGTGAAGAAATGTTTTGATGAATCAAGCTAAATGGTTCTTTCAAGGTCAAATTCTAAGAGAAAATTATTACATTTAAAAGAGATCAAGTGAGGAGCTTGTTGAATTTTATCATTGGAAGTGGTATCAGGAGCAGTAAAACATAACAAAGAACTGAAAAGTTATTGAAGATCATTTATCAGTTGTGTACAACTCATTCATGATAGTACTGAACATGCCATAATCTCAGCTGTATACTGAAGTGTATATGTATGGGGCCTGTGAAAGTTCAACACATTAAACCTATTTGCCTGATTAATGTACATAATTTGTATTTCTTACAAATCACCTGTTCTACCAAAAGACTGAGGATTTCTTTAGACTAAAAATAACTCTGTATTAAACTTAATTCAAATTCAATTTCAGAAATTATTTAAAAGTGACTTAAATGATGATTTTAAATGATCTTTAGAAAAGAAAAGACAAAAAATATCATTTGTTATCACTGTATTATAAAAGCAAGGATATTGGTATTTTCAAGATGACAGAACATATTTCTTGAGTAAAAAAAGGAAAATGAGTAAATTCTGGATTCCCTGTCTAGATCTGGTCTCTTTTCTTGAACTCTTTATTGAGATTATGCTGTCAGTTATGTCAAAATTTTACTTCTTGGTTGTTTTTAAGCTCATTTCCATGTACGGATGAAGGAATAGGGGGAACTCTCATACAGCAGTAATCATTCTGAAATCTGAAGTTACATGTTTTCTAGGACTGGCACACCATCTAAATATGATGGACACTTTTACTGCTAGAAAGAAGTAGGCGTTCCACGGCTAGAGAAACCTGTCTCAGAATTGAAGATGCATGGTGAATCACCAGGAGGTTAACTTAAGGACATACCTAATGCTCCACAGATGCCCCAGTGGTGTCAGGGAGGGTCTTGCTGAAGCTGTACCACACTGCAGAAAAAAAATGGAGAGACAGTAGATGAAGGATTCATCAGTGGATGTAGAGAATGCTAAGAAAGTTTAACTTTGTAGCATAGAGCATTAAAGTGTTTGTCTAGGAACTCAGAAATCTGTTCTCATGCTCTAATTTCTGCTTTTGTATTTTGTACTAAAGAGAAAAGGAGCAAAAACCTAAAGATAATGCTCATCTCCTCAGCTGATACCGCTTGCTTGCCACTGCAGAGCCAGGGATGGCTCATCTTCC
This sequence comes from Ibidorhyncha struthersii, assembly GCA_013398815.1. NCBI lineage: Eukaryota > Metazoa > Chordata > Aves > Charadriiformes > Charadriidae > Ibidorhyncha > Ibidorhyncha struthersii. Next base: position 43,103 of record VZSZ01001939.1, read on the forward strand.
ACTGCATCTCCTTCCCAACAAGATGAGCACTTTACTGACCCATTTTCAGTGAAAAATATGAAGAATATTATCATCAGAGAATACACTAAAGCCTAGTGGTTAGGATGATCTGCTTGATGGTAGACCAAGGTGGGGGACATGGGTGCAAATATCTACATGTCACAATTTACATTCTGATAGAAGTCCCTAGTCACCAGGCTCTTACACAGTAATAACATCACCAACTGCTGTCATTCCAAGAGAAAGCAGCAAAGAGCTTCTGTTCAGCAAGCTTCCTGGATTGCACCTCCTCAGAAATGCAAACAAAAGAGTACACTGGGACTTCTAGTCTTTTTCAGATCTCAGAACGTAATTCGCGCCATGAAAACTAGAATATTTCTAAGCATATGAGTGATAACTACAACACAGTCAAGAAGAAGGTGTCTAGAAACTTTGATGTTGAGAAGTGCCAAATGATTTGATTAGGGAGTTATATGGTAGTGGAGGTATCTACTAATGCTTTGCTGATAGATGGTAAAGATTTTTTTTTATACATTCATCTTTGTCAAAGTGATAAGATAAATTAATCTCATTTATTGAATCAGTTAAATTATACTCTACCTTTGAGTTACTTATATAGAAAATCTGGGTTTTTATATACAAGTGTGTTTTTTTCTTTGCATGTTTTAATGATACAAAATTCCAGCTGTTAACAGTTAATGTTAGTATATTCTAGGTACATATAACAGGTAAATATTCTGTCACAAAACTGGTCTGGGCCCTTTCAAGATTAATTTTAGAATAACATTTTTTCTGAGCCAAAAATACAGTAATGGTTTGGCCTTATCCTGAGCAAGATTAGCTGCTTGCTTCAAATTTATCACTGCTTTTTAGAAAGAATAATGGCTAAATAGTAAATTTTAAAATTCAGAGGGCTTCTTATTCCAAACTCAGTTAATGATGTATCAGTTACTAAAGTCAAATGTAAGCTCCTGCCTAAAGAAAAGCAGTGATCAAAGTAGTTCACTCTGGGAACACATATTCAGAGTAGATCTATCCCTATACCACCTTTTTCCATAAGCATGAAAGTACTGGTTAAGAGTTTTTAGTCCTATTCTTCCTTAGAATTAACACTAAGATTGTTCAGAGTTCTGTTCAGACTGTAAATATATTCCTAAATCTTATCTGAGATAAATAACAAACTGTCAAAAGATGTGCCTACCCCTAAAAGGTAGAGTGTTACAGGAACAAATCTGAAAATGAGTGTATATAAACTCTGTAAATAACAGGTACTAGCAGCTTCTATGTGGCATTTATCATCTCCTAGTCATAACATAATTCAGCTTCAGTTTTCCTCATCTTCAATTCCTAATTTTGCAAGTGTTTATTTCTAAGGTTTTGGGTATGATTTCCTTCTAAAATATGGACTCCCTCTCTAAAATTTCTCAAAAGACCTTATTCTTGCATCCCTCAATACTTTAATGTCAAAAGTAAACTGAATTGTAAGTCGAATGTGGGTGGGTGCTGGAAAAGAATAACAAGAATATTTGGTCTATGTGTTCCCTAGAATTCTGGTAACTTTTGAAGGAAAAGTAAAAATACAGCAACATAGCGCAAGAAGGGTAGATAAAGAGGATGACATTTCCACATTACAAGAATCATGATTTTCCTTTGGAGGGCACATGCTTTATCCACACAGATGCTCATGAACTCAGTTTCTCACACCTACATTCATTGGCTGTCTGGAAACCAAGCTTTCCAGATTTCAGGCAAATGTTACCTACCTTCAACAGCCTTCTTAAAGAAAAAAACTGCAGTCAAGGATGAATGAATTATAAATTCATCACAAAATCCAGTAAATAACAGCCTTACAGTAAAAAAAATAAAATCTTTAGTAGAACTTCCCAGCACTTGGCCTACCACTCTGCCACATTGACAGCCACAGAGAAGCGCAGTAAGTGGAGTATCTACTTAAAAACACTTCCTGTATTTTCCCTGCATTTCCTTTCTTCATTGTTGTGAGGTTATGAATATAGATATTAGCTTTAAAATTATATTTCAAATAGGGAAATTTTGTCTATGATTTTCCCAACCCTTCACTGTATCAACTCAGATTTCATTTCATATTGTGCAAACATCAAGTTAAAATTCCTCCAGTGGCTTTGCTAGCAGCTATGCATATTTTTGTATCTTGATTGGCAGGCCTATACTTACAACAATTAAGTAAAGATTATATTTTAAAGTGGTTATTAAACTTGCCACATAACTTGTCTAGTGTTCTGCAGGGTTTTTTACATTATTAATATTCAGAAAATTATTTCTTGATGGGGAAATATCTTTTGAGAACTACCTGAGCACAATTTCTGCAAAAAGTAGAAAGAGAATAGAAATTACATGCTTCAGTTAACAAAAAAAAAAAAGAATATCAAGATTGGCAGTTAGTTATATATTTGTATTATAGCTATAGTATTGATACTACTTAGCTGGTGCGCTGCTGCTCTAGGAGAGTTAACTTTCAGTCCAGAGCAAAGAGAAGCGGTCAGAAACATCTTGTTTTGACAGTAAAAATGCAAAGTTTCTTTGAAAGAACCAGGGGGACACAGGTTTCATCCTGCTTTATTAGCGACTTAAATATAGTTATAGAAAGCCTTTTAAATGAGGAATTCCAGCATTTCTCCTACATATCAAGTTTTTTAGTAGAATCAGCTGTAAGCCTAAAAGGCACCTCCAGTGGTCTGGATTCTTCTGTATGTGTATTAGCAGATAAACCCATAGACAGATACTCAGTGTCTTATTATAGGTGCTTTTAGGACCAGACAGCTATCACAGCATAATGTCCTAGATTGTTTTCTTTGATTTAGGTGCCTCTGTTCTCTTAGTCTAATTTTAGGCACTGAAGTAGAAGGCCTTACTTTATCTTCATGTATGACATATGTTAGTGTGTCTTAGTGTATAAAAAAAGAGTTGAAATACAGGTCAAAATGAAAAGAAAGTATTCATGAGATCTGTATTATATATTTCATATCATTTTGCATTGATTTTTGGAATGATAACTTTTAATCTTAATTCTAGAAAGGAACAATTTTCAACTTTTCCAACTCTTTTTCCCAATTCCCAGAAGGAGAAGAAATCCAGGTTTCATTCCTGCTACCCCAAGAATTAATTCAGTCTGAGAAAACATTTGCAACCTATATGTTATTTCCTTTGCTTTATGGTATTACCTAATTTTATTTTTCTTTCTTTAGGCATTTAAAATTATACCAATGTTGAAATACTTCCTTCTATTTACCCTTCTTCAGGTATTACTCTTAAGATGTTCTCTTGCCTCTTGGCAAACTTCTTTGTATATCAGATGTACACATAAGAAAAAAAATATAATTACAGATGAGAAAAAGTATTTAGATCACTCAAGGTCTGAACAACATACAAACTTCTACAATTTGTTGTGTAAAACAGATCTCTGAAGCAGTGTTGACTTGGACATAGGTGTATTTTAATGACAAGTCTGACCGCAGAACAGAATTTCTTTTTCCAAATGCAGTTTAATTTTACAGGTGTTCTGCCAGTTTACGTTTCGTGAACATTTAAATGTCCAAAACCAAATCTTCCAGACACATAGGGCCTCCAGATAAAGTATTAAAGTACAAGTAAATCTATTTTAAATTGAAAACAAGGAAGTGTAATTGAACTCACTTTAAGCTGCTGAGCCTGGAGAGAGATGTAAAAAATAAGAAAGTCAGCTCACCAGGCAGGTTCTCCTAATCTCACAGAGTATTAATCACGTCCCTTGTAATGAGAAAATTCTATTAGCTATTGCATTTAAAATGATGTGCAAAAACATTGAAAAGACCTTATTTTAACAACTATTTTATCTTCAAAGTTTTTAATGGAACAATTGGATTCAATACAACATGACATACAACACATTTGTTATATATATATATTAGTGTATAGAATTCAAGCTCAGTATTTGGGTGACTGGATATACATTTTGACATGTGTTTGGGCAGTCAAGTTGTGTGTTTCTTTTCATTCATAAAGTGACTGTTTCCCTCCACTACAGCTCTATTAATCAAACAATACTTTCCCAGTGAAAAGATTTTTATACACTAGAAACTTCACGCTCTGTGTAAGAACCAAGATAAATAGTGAGGCAAGATCATTTATGTCTGAGCTCTCCAAACTTTCTGCAACTGAAATCAGTTCCTGAATGGTATCTAAACTGTTACATTTACATTGCAGCCAAAAATACAAGCTAAATTAGAGTCCAGTCCTGCTGTGTTTCAAGTAGTCCATTAAATTCTTGGATTCTAAGTCTTTAACAAAGCCAAACATATTTAATATTAGCCACTTAAGGTAATTGGGCTATATTATAATCTGTATTCACCACCTAAATGATGTGAAGCTTTCAATTTCATTCTGGAGACCGCAGAAGCCCTCTGCTCCTCACTTCCACGCAGGATTCAGAAGGACCCTGGTCACAGAGCAAACCAGTTCTACTAGCAGTTAACTAGCTAGTAATTTTTCTCATTGAAGAGTACTGAAAGGAAAGGTGCGGGTATTGCAAGAAAACACTGTCATTGCACCCCTTTCAACAATCGCATACTTATACAGCTGAGTTGCATGTAGTTGACTTAGCCCATTTAGAAAAAAACTTTATGTGGAAACTCTGTGTCCTTCCTCTCCCCAGTAGTGTACACCATTCAACTGCCATAAAGCTTTTGGCAAAGGAAACTGTTAGGAAGGCATATTGTAGTCATGATGTTTTGCTGGAGTACATTACCGAGCCATTCTTTACAATGCCATTTCTCTCTATTCCATACATGCAGAAACAAATTCAATGAACAGACAGCCTGTGAGTTGTGGCTCCTACTTAAATGGTAAGAAATGCTTTGTGGTCGTCTCACTGAGAATAATCACTCAAATGAAACTGAAAAATTTTTCCATAAAATGTGTGTCAATGGCTTTCTTTTTTTTTCCATATACACCTTGTATATATATCACACTTTTTATTTCATTTTTTTTTTGTTATGCTAGGCTTTTGATTGAGAGACACTTTGAATGAGAAACTTATAGTGCCACCTCAAATTAATGTTTCGAGTTATGAATTTAACTAGGCAGTTACTGGACACTACAGTCAGTAAATACCGACTGATTGTTAAAAACAAATTCAGACATGATTAGCTGTGTAATAGATACATATATATTGTATTACTATAAAACCTCAGTTTTATAGGGTTTTACTAACCAACTGCTATTTCAAGTGCTTATAAAAACTAACTACTCTATTAAATCTGATTCTTTAGCCTGAATGTGATGGATTATGTACTATTCAGTTGTTATTTGTGACTGCTGTATGTTGACCTGGATATTGAGATTGTTAGCATATGCCTGTGTTTTGCTACTGGCAGTTAGTTGGGCAGTGTCTTCCCTGCTGTGCATCAGTGAACGCACACTGCGCTAATTAAACCAGTAAAAGAAAACACAGAGCACAACAGTCCCTTTAGTCCTCATCACCCACTAAAGGCAACCCTTAGTCTTCTGAAAATGAGAAATCAATGCCCGCAGATCACCCATACCACCACCTTTAAGGTGACTGAAGTAAAAGTTCTGACTCTTGGAGTCAGGGAATTGTTGAGGTTGGAAGGAACCTCTGGAAATTGTGCAGTTCAACCACTCTACTCACAGCAGAGTCAGCAGATGATGTCTTCTCCTAATACCAGCCACAGTAAGGAACTTACTGTACCATGCAGGGCTGGCTCTTTGAACGAGACAATCAAAAGGACCCCCTGCCACTAAAAAGTCTTGCCAAAAGAGGCCATTGTGAAGATGCTTTTCAGATAGATAGAGGCACATGTCTTCAGCGCCACCTAAGATATTGCATTCTGATTTTTAAAAAAAAGCACTCTTTACCCTTCATATCCTGCTTGAACTTCATTACCCATAAATTTCATTAGAAAGAGTACCACGTTTGTATTTTAAACAAAGGGCTCTTGCACGTGATTGCATTATTACAGTTTTGGGATATATTCTGCCTCAGCTGAGCAAAAGTGGCTAACTGTACAGCCCCAGCACAATGCCAGACATGTAAAAGAACCTCAAGGAAAGAGGTTTAAGCAAATGTGTTATAGTTCAAGATGGAATACATGCACAGTTAGTAACAAATCCTCAATTGATCCCCAGTAGTGTGTTCATATGTAGAATCATAGAGTTGTTAGATTGGAAGACTTTAAGATCTTCAGATCCAACCATCAACCTAACACTGCCAAAACCACCACTAAACCATGTCCCTAAGCACCAAGTCTACCTGTCTTTTAAATACCTCCAGGGATGGTGACTCCACCACTTCCTTGGGCAGCCTGTTGCAATGTCTGAGCCATAACAGAGAGACAAAGGAAATCCAGCACTCATTGCCACTGGAAGAAGTGTCTAATGGAATCTATGCTATGAAAGTTACTGACCCTTCAAAATATACCACAACACCAAAACATGTCCAGAGTTTCCAGATGCTTTTTTCTTTCAGCAGAAAGTTTTCATTCTTAGCTTCTAGATTTATAATGGTGATGACTTGGGACCATCTATATAAATGCTTGTACACAGTTACAAGTGCGTCTAGGGTAAATGCCTGCATAACTACTTGCTAGACTTGAGCTGTGAGTGTGAGGAAAATGAATGAACAATAACTGAATCTCACACATTTCCATTTTTAGTCTGAAACTCCCCATCTCAGTCAGTTCAGAGAGGTTTCAAATTTTATTGCCATGTAGTAAAAACAATGACCCAATAGCAGGTCCCCATCCAGCCAGTGAAAATTCCATAACTTAAAAGTCTGATGCAGTAAGATATTTAAACCTATGTGATTCCTTAGCACAGGAGTAGTCCCATTGAAGTCAATTAGAACTACTCCTTTGCTTAAAATAACGTATGGGATAAGCATTCTGCCAAACTGGGACCTAAGAGAAAGTGTCTCATAGAAAAGAAAACAGCTATAATTCCTATTTTCTGTTGGGGACTATCAATTTTTTTTTTTTCCCTAAGTTTTCACATCTGGGCTCAGACATCCTTACTTAAATAATTCAACTGGCATTAAGAACACGTGGACTTTCCTTTCTTTAAGGAACACTAAATTGGTTCAGAAACAAAAACCTCACAATGATAATAAAACAGCATAGCTTAAGAAGACCAACAAGGAAGTTTCCCTAAACATTCTGAGGAAACTCTCCAAATTATTTGTGTTCTAATATCACTCATATGTAACAAATCATTTCACCACAGTTATGGACTAAGCAATTCAAAGACCCAGTGAGCTCAGATTGTTCATAATAAATTAAGACCAAATTATTTAGCACAATATTCTTGGGAGGCTTTCCCTGAGGGTCTAGCATGTTCCCTGACTACACCTTCAGTATACACTGACATGCAGAGAAGATTAACTATTTTGTGTGATCAGATGGCATCCTCATTCAAATGGACCAAATTCATTGATCCATAATGCTAAGCCCTTTAGCAGAAATTAAACCCTAAAAACTGAATATCTTCCTAGTATTTTCTGTGCTCTTTCTTCAGTCAAAAATGATCCATAAAAACAAGTCAGCATATAGAAATGCATATTCTTTGTAACTTAGTATATACTAGAAATTTAGTTTCACATTTTTGCTAATGTATTATGCAGTTGGGTGACATTGAGCTTTACTTTGCTTTTTGCCCTGTTTATAGTCTTCTGACAAACACAATAATGAATTATTGCTGGAAGTCTAATTAATATTATACATTTTCAGAGGGAGTTTCATGACTCATTGAGACCATGAAATCATTTCTATTAACTCACCCTATATTATTTTGTCAGAAAATACTGATTTATATGTCATCTACTGAAATTCAGTGAATTCAATCTGCTTTTAGTTTTAACACAAACAGGGAAATGCGTCTTGTTCTCACAGCCCGCCCCACTAGTCATGCTGTTCTAAGACAATAAATATCCCTAACACCCTTGTACACAGCCTAGCATAAATACAATATTCGGGAACAAGTAAGTGTGCTTATGACAATGTGATGCATTTGTAACAAATGGGTTTTGAAGACCCTTGACCCTGGGAAGGTAATTGCGTGATTTGATGGGGTCCACAGTAGCTGCAATCTGATTAGAGAACTGATAACATTAGTGTTGACCATGAATCTGTCAATACCTTCCTTTTTACTCAGTGTTTGTTTTAGTACAGCTAGATTATACTTTTAAAAAGATCTATTACAGCAATTTCCATCTGATTGTAATGTATAAACTAAATATTAGTGTCAGTAATGTTTTGATAACTTTTTTTCTTTTTTTTGTTTTATTTTCTTGATTGTTTCAATTTATTTGAGCCTGGAGCAAAGAGGGAGAGATACCATAAGTGTCTTACACTCAAGTAGCTGAAATGAAAATTGAATTAAGTTGAAGTGTTGAAGTGTTATGGCAAACTTCTTCATGAGAGAAAAATATAGACTGCTTTTGAAAACTGTGAAAGTCACTCTATGGAATCAGCTAGAATAACTGATTTAAGAGAGCTTGAAATATTTATTAAATGGCATCACTAAAGACCTGTTCACTTGGTGCTGTATTCAAAAAGGTGAAGATGAAGGAATTTAAGTCTTTTGACCTTCTGTTTGTTTCAGATGCACCCAAAAAGGTCAACTAAATTCTGTAGCTGATAGTTAATGAAGCCTGTAACCTAAAGTAAATATTCTACTCTCTAAAAGATCATGAGAATTTCACGTTACTGGCTAAAACTTCCTTTGCCCCAAAAGGCATTATTGTATGCATACATCTCCTTTTGGATAATGTATGTAATTAAAAATCCTCCAGTCCTCTCAAGTGTTATAATCTAGGTCAGTTTAGTAAAGAAATCTATACAGAAGTTACATCTTTAACTGGGTATGAGGATAAGAAAAAAAGTCACAAATTTGTATTTGATAACCTCCTTAGTACTGCATATGCAGAAAATTATGTTTGCACATGAAAACTATATTGCTTTAGCAAAGCACAAAATTGAAACGTGTAACCCGTATGTATAAATAGGGTTTGTGTGCTATTTTCCTATTCTTTCCCAAGAAACACTTGACACTGAAGTATTCATTAAATGATGAACATAAAATTATCAAGGTGTAATTTGATAGACACTACAGATGCAAATATGACTCTAACCTAAAAGTTGATGACTTGCCAAGAAGGTACCACATAAGGTAAGTGTTTTTCTTGCTGAGTTTCTACTGTGAACCTAGATACACTGTAAAACATGCTGACTTCCTGTTAACTTCAGCAAAACATGCTGTCATTTATTGCCTGGAAAGCCAGTGTTTGGTTACTGAAGTCATAAGCAATTTGATGGGGAGTAGTTATTTTGATGCACAACTATAGGAACACTAAGTTCCTAATAGATGTAGATAATAAGAACCTGAAGGAGCGACCCAGTATACCAAACATACTTTCTCCTTTTCAAGTAGATCACACGATACGGTCCTTTTTAAGAACCTTCAAGCTCCACCTTAAAATCATTTAGGCATTTTTGGCTCCCATTGCTACATGGTAGTAGTTTGGTCCAAACCTCAGTCATCTGATGGTTAAAAACCTTTCTACTAATTTCCACCCTAGACTTACTCATGACCACTTTGTTTACCTTTGTTCACATGCCAAACACTGCTTTTCAGCTAAAATAGTCATCTTTTTACTCCCTGGTGTTTAACTTCATGAGCTTTTTACAGAGAGAAAAAATATTTCCTAAGCTTTCATTTTACTACCATAATTATGAAAAGCAGATCTAGCCTTATCTCATAAAATTAGCTCTCCAAATTAGTAATCAGCCAATATCTTTTTTCTACACTTGCAAGAGTCTGAATTTCTTCTAGATTATGGGGGAGCAGAACTGAACACATTATTCCTCTGAGCTGAACCCAGTATCTTGCACTACTAGACAGCTAGTGGAAAAGCCCCTCTTTGCACTATCAACTATCTCTGTTTTCAAAGCTGCATCATGTTGATAGCTCACAGAAAACCTTCCATAAATTTAAACACACATATTCTTTACATGCATGATGTGCAATTTATTTTATGGAATGACATATTGTTTAAATTATTCCGTTCCACTAGGTCATCCAGTTCTTTATGGAATTGCATAAAGAACCGATGATGCTTTTTATCTCTGTTTTATTGGCACTTTTCTACTTTTTGTGGCAAAGTCTTTTGTGAAATTTTGAATCCAGTTAGTCCCAAGAACAAACGTCGCAAAGCTTTCCAAAGCAGTGTATGCATGCGGGCTGCTTCTTCTCCGATGCCTTCTCCCCATTACCTTGTTCATCCTCTATAGGTCTTATCCTTGTTCATCATCTCCTATATAATTCTTCTACAGTCCAGTTTAACTGAAAAGTCTTTAAGTCAATTCATTACTGACAAATATATGACATTTTCGTTGCGTATAAAACGAATTATCAAAGAAATTTACTAGTTTTGTCAAATATGGTCAAGCTTAGGTAAATTACTTTTCCATCTCCTTGCGTGTCTTGATTTGTTGTCTTTACATTGTCTGAGAATAATTTATTTAAAATAAGCTGTATTTGCCTAGTCGTCTGAAGGACTTTTTCCTTTTGAGCAAAAATGACCAATGTGAACAAAGATACAAGTACTGCTGTTGAGATGAAATACAAAGACAGCCTGTTAAGCTAATGTAACTGTTTGCATACATGCTCAATTCCAATGCTTCCCAAATATGTCAAACAGTAGACCTTGAGCTCTAAATTTGGATTTATTCACAGAAATGAGTGCAGAATAAATAAAAACAGCAAAAGTTTTATTCACTGCTACCATGCCTATGGCTTCAACCTCATCCTGGGTGAACAAAGTAACAAAATTAAAATAATATAATTTTTGCTTTTTCCTGCCCATAATCTTCCTCATGAGTTGGCTACAAAAATGCATCTTGGTGCCAGTTATGATAGTATGACCATTTGTATACTGATATGGAGCAATTCTATTTCAAAATGTCCCCTTGGTCAGTACAGGTAAACAGGCATCAGAGAGGTACAACTGGAAAAGCTGCCTACACAAGTACAAATACATCATACCCCTGTCACATCCATTTATTTGAATTTGATGTGTCCTTGACAGACCTAATTAAAAAAAAAAATGCAAGGTGGTTTTGGAGCCAATCAAACTCAGTTTTCAGAAATTAACAGTTTGTAGCAACTGAGAGCCTGGAGCATTTTAGCCACATGTTCAGCCTCGTAATGAATTCTTTCATCGGGAAAACGTCACATTGATTTCAACAGAAATTAGCCAGAAGCTTTGTGTATTCTTTGCATTATACAAGAGAAGAGGAAGAAATAAAAGATGAGGTAAGAAGTGTTCCCTGCAAATTTTTAACTGGTATAATGTTAGTCATTTTGGTGAATATGACCGAATGACTAATATGTATAATTTAAATCATTTAAAGGATGTTTCAAAAAAAGAAAATCTGGCAACTGTAATTTAAATGCTACTAAAAATTCCTTCTTGCCTTAATGACTGAATTAACCTGTAAGAATTTTTACAATAGTGTTCATGAACAACACGGAAAGCAGATTGGTTGATAGTTTGAAAAATATGGATGAAGCAGAATGAGCTATAGGAAACCGAACTTTTTATTTCAGATCATGTGGTGAATATATTAAAATTAGGAAATAAAAAGCATTGAATTTTTATTTTATCGTTGATAGTAGAACTATATTGTGATTTTTATTTATTTAAAGCTAATACAATATGAATGTGTTTTAATTTTTTTTAATAACATACAGTAACAATTAACGTTTTTTTAAAGCATCTGCTAAAAAAGAATAAAAGATACCTTATGTCAATATCTTTTGCTTGCTTAGGATAAAGAAAGATCTGTAAAACCTTCCCTCTGGTAATATCACCTGTTAATTAACCACAAAAATTCCAGTGGTATTTCTGACAATGAAACATGATTTAACTCCGTGTGACTTTCAGAGGCCTGTTAAAAACTGAACATTTAAAAATAAACATGTTAAAGCCACATCCTTAGTTTAGGGGGTTGAATTTGTCTTTCAGGGAATTTGTTTTCTTTTATTTTATCCCCTTCAGGGGAGAAGGTCCTTTCCTAGTCCCAACAAGTTGCTCTTTCTCCTGACCTGCAACCCTGCTGGTTCTGGTCCCCTACAGCAATCTCTGTCTCTCTCTGTCTCCCTCACCCTCACCCTCTCCCCACACCCACACCTCCATTTCTCAATAGCTATTCCCTCTCTTAATATATATTAATTCACTCTTTCTGTGCACCATATTTATGTGCAAGCTGGATACATATTTATGACTTATTCTGACTCTAACAACCTACAAAAGCATACCAAGAAATCGAATAAAATAATAATTAAATGCTATAAAAAAGAGGGGTATTTTATTGTAAGGCACCAAGTAAGCAATTTGCTATCTTCTTCAGACAGCAAATTCATACTGTTAAGCCAGGCTTCAAGTTAAATATTGATTCTTTGTTCAAGGGTACCCCACATAGCATCCTCTCTAAATTCAAAATATAATGGAACAGCTCAATCATCAAAACTGAAGTGAAAAGCTATGCAGTATATGTGTTATTGCTCTTGAAAATGAACACTTTGATTTTTTTTTCAGACTATTTCCCAAGACTCTTTTCCAGTGTGACATTTGCTTTGAACTCTTACATAGCTTTCAGGTGCCAAAATACATGCTCTTGAGAGATGTCAGTGGCCTGCTTGTAAAAGATAAGGTAGGAGAGGCTGACACAGTCGATGTATTTTGTTTACAGAAATTTTGCCTCAGTGATCAATAACCATATGTAACAGAGATGGTTTCATTCTCCCTTTGACATGGTGCTAGCTACACTGCCTAAGGACTTTTTTCACTGTCAAATATGTTTCATTCTAATATCTATAGCCAGTTTAGCAGCAACACAATGTTTTATACTCATAGGTGCCAGCTATGCTTTCACATTTGATTTGTATTTATTCCATCAAAATGTTTATATTTTAATACACTGTACTGCCTGGCTTTAAATCACCGCCAACAAAGTAAACCTGCTGAGTAACAAGCTCAGGCCCGCAAAGGACATTTCAGGCAGTGGAGGGTTTTATGGCAGAGTGTATTTTTTTAGGACTCAGTCTTCACATCAGAACCACAAACGTTGTGGCAAAGGTTACTATTCTCAAAGTATTTAGTAAATAGAGCTGTTTGTGGAAGCTAGAGGTAAGACAAGCAATATTTCTGAAAAGTCCACATTCCTTCTCTATTTAGATCAAAAAAAGAAGGTGTGAGAAAAAGCCCACACTTATCTGATTGGCAGGAAAATGAGCAATCCATTCACTAATCTGTACGTCAGGAAAATCTGTTTTGGATTTAAGACTTTTAAAACATTAGTCTGTGTTTATTTTCCTTTTGTAAAAGTTCATCTTCCAGATTTTTGCAGCTAAGGTTCTGGACTTACAACTAAACGTTACCCTCTTACCCTGCCTCAACTATTTGCAGGCTAACAGCTGAGCTGACATAACTGACCCGTTATGCATGCTTTTGTCCTGACCTAGTTGTGAGATAAAATGCATTAGCTCAGTGTTGAGGCATGATAAAAGCGTGATAGTGGACAGGTAGACCATTTCATTTGTTCAGTAGCTCTAATTCAGTTCCATTCAGCCACATGTCCATACCTTTAAAATATACCTGTGCTGCAGACTACCAGACATGGAAGTGTATTTTTGGTAGTGGTAAGTTTATGCAGAAAAAGCTAAGTAGGTGAGAGGTTTTATGAAAAGAAATAATTCTAGAGAAATAATAGGTTGTTATACTGAAATGGGAATACAGAAGAAAGCTGAATTTCATGATTTAGATTTAACGTGAAGTCCTGGGTTGTTTTTCAGTTTTGGTTTGTTAGGACAAAAGTCTTAGAACCTGATCTACTGATGTTTTAGCTAAGAAAACAGAGCTAAAAAAACCCTGTCAGAAACAGCAATTATGTCTACACAGACATGCCTTAAACCCAATGAGTTCAAATCTTTCTTTCATGTGGGATCAAGCAACAAACAGCCCATTTATTGCTGTCCAGATCCTAACGTTAACTCCTTATTTTCTTTTCTGTTTCTTTCCCCATTGCAAATTAATGACACTTTTTTCTTAAATACAGACTATATAAAATATATATACAATTTTAAAATAAGAAACCATTATAAAGGGAGGAATTTGTAACATAGTTGTTTTTACTTTGATTCCAGTACTGTGAAACTGTGCCGTTTCCAAGCACTGTAACTTACTGCCTAGACAAAATGGACTTTGGGATGTAGGGACCAGAACTTCTAAGTATTTTTAACCTCTACATGGGCCAGCACTTGGGCAAGAAGACAGAGAACAATATTATTTATACACACTTTAACATTTTTTGCTCCTTTTTTTCAATTTGTTTATCCAGACCCTTCCACTTCTCTGGTCAAGAAGCCCACCAGAAACAGACCCAAAGTTTCAGCTTTAGTTACTTAAAAACAGCAAACTTCTGGAAAAGAGCCAGGAATTTCAGATCACTTAAAATTTTTATAACATTTTAAGGTATTAGGGTATGTGGAGATTTGGAGATAGGCAAAGAACATAGGTGTCGCAATCTCTCAGGTTTTGTGAGATTTTCTTTTGGAAGAGTAAAAATTTGTTGCTGATATTTTGCAGCGTCTGCAATAAAAAAAGGGTTTCGGTTTTGATTATGACTCAGAACGAACATCAGAAACCTTGAGCTGGAGTTTCTTCTGTTTGCCAGGGCTTCACAAAGGTGAGGAAGTGAGATGCACAGGAAGAAGCTGCTTTGTGGTTTTGTTTTTTCCTCATGGAACATAACAGAAGGAAATGTCAGGGCTTGCAAAAGGAAGAAGTTAATAGCCAGGTGCTAAAAAAAAATCAATTAAATAATTAGAATTTGGATTGGGCAATTATAGTGTTGAGAGTGTACGTATGTGTGTGCATGTACGGCTCTCATAAATTGTTTGGCAAGTTTAGTGATTATTAAAAGGAACCCAAAGGCAATACAAGATTTAATACAAAAGAACACAAAAACTGATCAAGTTATTGAGCATGTTTTTCTTTAAAAACAAAGTTAATTTACCTCTTGAAAAAAATTATATTGCAGGGCGTTACACCTGATCTGTTTCTATTTTTATCTTGTTGACCTGATAAAGTTAATATTATGTTTGATAATAACAAGGACATGTTTTCCAGGACTTTTTTTTTTATATTAATCATTTCAGAAAATAATGCCTGGAAGACACATCAGCCTCATTTCTGCTTATAAGTATTTATGGCTTAAAGATTTTCTAGAGAACTTTAGGGAGTTAAAATAGTCCACTCACATTTGCTCAATACTACTACAATTCTTGGTTTTGGTTTATGTTTAATTATTGGAAAATCATTTTCATGCATTAAGAATGAAGAGGAGAAAGTGGGATTTTTTTTTTCCAAAGATGCACACAGATAGATACTTGCCTTGGGTGATGTTGTGCATTTGAAATGTATTCCCTAGAAGTTTCTGTAGTTTTGCTTTGGTATCTTCCCTAAGGTACAGAGAGAAATGGGGAAAGGTCTGTGGAAAATACCCTGAAACTTTTTGCAAAGGTGTCCTCATCACAGCAGTGATTTTGCTACTATTTTTGAAGGAGACAATATCATAGAAGCAGTGTAATTAGTTTAAGCTATCTGTTCAAAGTTTCTCATTATGGAACATAAGTACAGAGGTGATGTGCAGGTGACTGTAAATCCACCAATCTAATCTTTTTTTCCGACTGATATAGCAGTTGTAGTCAGCGTGGTCATTTTTTTACTTAGCTAGAAATATAATTTAACTTTTTATTACAAGTATAAACATAAAGTAATATTAAAGTTATATATTGAAGTAGGAAATATCTGCTTAAAAAATTTAGTAAGTGAGAGTTAAGGGTCCAAATCTATACATATGAATGGAAATTACTAGAAAATCCTGTCCAACACACCTAACTGAAAAGACATGACTGCTTGGCTGAAAACAGGTCATGTGAAGAGAAAAAAATGCAGCACTTTTACTGGCGGGGTGTGTGTGTATTTCTGAACACTCTGGAAAATGCAAACAACCTTTTCAATATCCAATAGCCTTAAACTTGACAGAAATCTTCTTACCTTCCTGAATTTTGTTGCTTTATTTACTTATCACTGTTCATGCCAAATGTATCAAAGAACTAAAAGCAGGTGTTTAGTGGAAGGAATCTGATACTTCTCATCCTTTATATTTTACAGTTTTCATATCTGTTTATCAGAGATTTTTTTCCTTAGACTAATTCGCTAGGTTGAGAGTGGGTTTTGTTTTGTTTTCTTCTGCTGCTACAGGTTACCTTGGATAACTGCCGTGATTTAATGTGTGCAACGGAGGAATAACTCTTACCTTGCACTGTCTCTTAGCCACAGAAATATTCTCTGTGGGGGTGAAGCCAGATGCCATTTCCCGAATAACAGAATGGGGTGGACTGGGCCCAAGAACATACTTCACCATTTAGACATCAATTTGGCAATACTTGAAAATATGGAAGATGGATCATATCAGTCGTTAACAATCAATCTACGTATTCATGTGAATATACAGCTGGGGTAATTTAGATAAGCACAACACAATTAGTAGAGCTGGAATTTGGCTAGAACAATGGAGCTGTCCCTCTTCCTCTTGAAAATATCATCAAGTCTATTTTTAATCACCACAAGCAATGAATATCTTGATTATACTCTTTTGCCAAAAAATTCAACATCATGGGTCATTATGCAAGAACATTAATTTAATTAATACTGACTCACAGTGAAGAATATCATCTATTAAAATGCCAACATCACTTGTTTTAGAATCTGGAAATGTCCTCTTTGATGTATGTTTTGTACAACTGATGCTCAAGGACTCTATTCTGTGATGTCATTTTTTATATGTTTATAGAAAATAGAAGTCTTTTGTTGACAGGCAACTTATGGTTTCTGCCCTAAGACTCATATTTAACAAAAAAAAAAATTTACAAATGCATGTAAAATAAAAGGTATCTAACATACGCCCCTAAATTCAGAGATGGAACACTATCCTGACGATCCCCTAACCAATAAATTACCCTTTTCATTGACTGTTGATTCACTTCATCCAAAGCAGAATAATTTCTAAAACAAGTTATTCCTTTTAAAGAAAAAAAATATCACTTTAGACCTGCCTGATCACAGGAACATATCCTGTCAACAACTCTGCAATAAGATCCAGTGGGATGGATGATGTCCAAAGAATACTAATCAAGTTTCTGTACAAACAAAGTGCATTCTGCACTTCAGTTTCTGGAAGATCATTGTCCAAACATTTTGTTGAAGTACTAAGTGCCTTAGAAAAAGTCCTTCTGCACAACAGCAAGAACTATCAAAGTGCTTGTGGTAAAAGATAAGATGCACTTTAACTTTCATGATGGGTTTTCGCAAGTACCAATTCTGTCAATGCTATCAAGCAATTGCTCAGTTTGTGCAACTTCAGTGTTTCCACAGTCAGGGCCTCTGACTGGGATTCTGCCCATCTAATATTTTAGTAGTGAAGGTTATACGTGCATGTGGGTGGTTGTGGGGCAGAGGGAGAAGCACTTCTGTGGTCTGTGTGTTGCTATTTAAAATGTCAAGGTGGAGTCCAATAAGAAGTGCTACATGCGTAACTCCTGCTTATTTCATTTCTCTGAAGTATAAAACAAAGGATGCTGAACACATTTACAGCACAGCCCACTCACTGGATTGTTGAATACCTAATCTCAACCCAGTGCTAGCAAATGCAGTAAATTCCTCTGAAGCAGCACTTCAGTGTGCAGATTCAGCAGCAGGAGGTCCAGCAAGTCCAGCCTGACCTCTGAGCCCTCAGAGTCCAAGAGACGTAAAGTCTAAGGCATACAAATTACAGATCAAAGTAGACCTGTGAAGTTTCAAGGCGCTCCTTGTTTAAATATTGACCTAGAGAAACAGACAGATGTTGGAGGATGTTTGGTTTGCATTTCACCTGATTACTTTTCAAGCTATAAATTAGAGCCTGCAAAGGGAACAAGTTTTCTGCAAAACAGTTTGAGGCTGCTGTGTTTCAGGAAGCACAGAGCGGAACGGGAAAGGGCAACAGTCCCACTTTCTCTGTTCACACACAAACTAAATACTGTATGGATTCCTGGTCAGGGAAGGGCAAACCAGAAGACCCCCAAATCCCAGAACCCTCCTGCAGGAGCTCTTAACCCTAAACTTTTTCTATCTCCCCACACTTAAAATTTAATTCCAAGTTCTGATCTTCTTGTTCATTCTTTCCAGCAGCAGTCTAAAGAAAAGACTGGTAGGGAAGGAGACAAGGAACCTGAAAGTCTTTGGGACCATCTCCTTTTGTGAGATTTTTTTTTTTCCCCCATGAGCCCCCTCTCCCATCCACTGTTCCTGGTTTCTCAGTTCTTACAAATGATCCAAGACCCTGTCTCTTTTCTCCTCAAGGATGACTCCTACCCCTGAGTGGTTTAGAACGACTCTAGAAAATCTCTGACGTTACTGTGTCTTCAAAGCACCACGCCACTGGATCCCTGCCAGAACAAAGATCACCATGCCCTCACCCCTCCAAACTTTCATCCTACCACTAACTCTAAGGCTGAAAATGCCTCACCCTGCCACAACTCCACACTTTTCTCTATCAGCAGTCCACCAAATAATCCTTGTTTCCTTTCCCATTTCTGCTTGAACTTTCTCATTCCAGATCTAGGGCTATTCCCAGCCTTACATAAGATACCTAAAATTAAGTGCAATCCTGAGCTTTCTGTTTCAAAGAACATGCTCAAGCAGCCAGGTGTAATTTTTCATTTGTTTCCTTCAAATTGAGTTTGTCACACCACTGAGTTCCCTGATCAAAGTTGCTGTGAATGCCTAACTCACCTGTCACCCACCAAATCTTCCATTTGTCTCAAAATCCCCTAAAGCCTCTCGAACCATCCCTACAGAGGTTATTGTTCACTAAATCCTGTTCTCGCCCAACTGTTCATGTAGAATTAAAGTTGCCAACCCTATTTCTCCCAGGGAATTAAAAAATCCGGATATAAAAATCCAATAGGGTAGGACCCCATAGAAAGGAAGGAACTGTAATGAACACACCTGAAAAAAAAAACATAATGGTCCTATTTTGTCTGCTTAGTCACTAGGGAAGAAATTAGACACTAGGACGCAAGGTGCACAGGCTGAAAGTGTAGAAGTTTCCCTTCTCTTCCAGTAACATGGGAAACAGACTCCAGGCAATTGTAGCCATGAGAAGTCTCTCGCTTTATGTCTGACCTATTAATTTTGTCTCCATCTCAGGTTGCCTGCTGCAGGACCTGCAACTCACAAACTGGGCAGCTTTTCCTTTTGCCCTGTTGTTATGGTTCGAGAGACCCATAACAATTTATTGTCATTTAGACAATCATTCTATCACCCTATGACCCCTCCCCACCTGGGAAAGGGAATCGAGAAAAACAAGGAAACCTGGGAGTTGAAGTATAAAGATTTAATAAAGATTAGATCATTAACATTAGTAGCACTAAAGAACCAATATTAATCCCAATACAAATACAGAATGCAAAGATTATGCTCAGCCAATTGTATCAGTCGGAAGCTGTGCACTCCCAGCAGTGGACAGCAAATGT
>VZSZ01001939.1:62916-100231 GCA_013398815.1 Ibidorhyncha struthersii
CACCATAGCTGGCTAGAAAGTAAATATTTTCACAAATTCAGACATTAGAGTGTTCTAAAAGTGCAATCTTCCCAAGTATTAGAAGAGAAATTAGTCCTGTGTCGCTCAAACCAGAACACCTCTTCAGCCTCACAATTAGTTGCACGTGACCTGCGGACTCCAGCAGGGATAGAGGCCAGGACACCCCACAGCCGTGAAAAGCTGTGCTCCTCACTGTGCCAGGCGCTCTCGGCACACAGTCTAACGCACAAACCCCTGCAGCCTTCCTACCTGTCACCTGGTGGGCAGGCACAGACGATGGTGAGGTCTGACCCAGGGTAGACTGTCTCACACACTGGAACAGAGGGAAGCTGGCAGGTTTCCACAAAACCCTGAGTGATTTCAGGCCACAAATACTACTGACTTTCAAACAGAACTGCATCTTTGCAACATCCAAGAACGCTTTCCAGCTGCTTGCCTTAAGGGGAAAATGTAAGTACCCACCATTTTTCCACACATGCTCTAATTGCCATGACAGGAGACCCCACTGTAGGGCTGGAAGTCTGTCCCAGCCTACTCCACCCACATTTGCCAGCAGACCAGCCCAGGGACCACAGTCCCAGGTGCATGGCACAGAGCACTGCCTTGGTACCAGGAGGTACAAAGACTATTTCTAGCTCAATTTGTCACCGTGTGCCAAGTTGTGTTGAATAGGTATTTACCATGGACCTGTGTGGAACAAAATTTAGTGCCAGTGAGGAGAAATGGGGAAGTCAGGAGGCTTGAACTGATATGAATGTCCTCGCAGGAAAGCCACCACTATCAGAAGATTGTTCACCTTTCACCCACTGCTTCTCACTCAGGTACAATATAAATAGGTAGCTGCATGCAACTATTCTGGATTAAAACTCATTTCTTACACATCTCGATAAGATTAACAGGACAAAAGGTTTAATTTCAGAGTCTTTATGAGTAACTGCTTCAGAACAGCCATTGTGCTTTAAATCTGTACCAGAAGCCCCCCATTTCCAAGAACCCTCTAAATCTACATTGTCTTGCGGCAACATAAGAAATCTGGAAATAAAAGTCTGTAGAAGAGTCCAGATACGTTGTACATGTGGCAATTTGCTTCTGTATATCATTGGGTCAATCTTATTTTTAAATGGAAAATAGATGGTATTGAAAATATTTTTATGCAGCTGTAAGCTTTGCTCCCATTGATTTAACAAATACTTTTCTGGCAACATGTTATTGGGCCTGGGTTATGGAACCTTCTCACACAGGCCCATGCAGTACCATATGTGTGGTAATGCCAAGGTGATACCACCTTGCATTAACGGAGACTTCAACGGCCTTTTTGGGAAAGAGCTTTGCTTTTTTAAGTTTTATCAGAAATGAAATGAAAATAACCCACTTATCATGTCATTGACTTTATAGCAGTATAACTGCCAGTGACATTTACATTTTTCTCAAGACTATCTCCACAGAATTGACAAGAAGTTGTTTTCCCATCAAAAGCTCCATCAAAACCACATCTTAATGCTACGAGAGAATTGTTTCAAAATTACGAAGATAATGTCACAGGAATATTCATTAACATGACAAAATTTCTTTTAAAGTTGTCATAAAGCTTCTTTGTTAGAAATTTAATAATAATACCCACCAAATACATGTCTTGCTGCATCAGAACACCACTACTTAAGATAAAATTCATGTACACACTTTTAGAAGATCCTGTATGCATCAGCTGGGCATTCTTAAGTGATTTCATATATGGTATTTTGAACAGTCAAGAATAAGATGTGTTTTTGTTATCTCCTGAATTTGATTTTCAACACTTTAAAAGAATGAATGTGTTGGTTCAGTTAAAAATTTATTTGGATTAAGGAAGAGTGTTTTTAAATGCAACAGCTATTCCACTTTGAAATGCATTTCACTTTCAACATAATTAACTTTGCAAATGTGTTCTCACGTGGAATTATTCAGGAATAACTGATTTCTTGTGTTGTCAAGATCTCATGAAGTTTCTCAGCTCCCATAAGATGCAGGAGGTATTATCCCCTTTGCACAGATGGTGAATTTGAAGCAAAGTGCAAAGGGAAAATAAAGTAATTGAAGTGACTTGAATTAGACCTCCAGACACGTGCACACACACTTGTGATCAGCTATCCCACTTCTCTCCCTTATAGGTATATAGTCTTTCACGAGTGCTGAAACAACATCATCATGTGGTTGAAATTAAAAATTTGCTATCTGTAGAAAATTGTCATATGTTTATATCACAGAATCGTTTAGGGTGGAAAAGACCTTGAAGATCATTGAGTCCAACCACAAATATAAAAATAAAACATAACAAAGTTATCTGTTGGTGATTTGTAAATAAACAGGGCTTTCGATTTTAAATAATTGTTGCTTATAAGCAGAAAATTCAACAAAGCATAAAGATTCTGATTTGGATAGGCAATCCCAGTCATATACATTTCCGAGACAACAAACCAATAACAGCTGTTAAAAAATGTAGCTACATATTCTTATACTTAAAAAAATTAAGAATCATGCCGTAATCATGCTGTAGGGTTAATAGCTTCTCATCTGTGCTTGTTCCCTTAAAACAGTATTTCGTGTCTCCTTTTTGTTAACCTTATCTACATACAAAGAGTATTTATAAATTATTGAAAAGCATATTGCAAATGCTTTCCACATAGCAGGCTGCAGTAGTATATTAAATAAATAAAAACACACTTACACAACTAGAGGTTAACTTAGGTCAATTAATATTAGAATAAACTAAGAGCTTTACTGTAGAGAAATAACACTATTAGAACAAAAAATTATTACATACTAATCTCTTACTAGGATTAACAATTTAATACCCTTTTTATTTTCATAACTGAACAAAACCTTAATCCAAAATTCAGAAAAAAACCCACAAATTTCTTAAATGCCATTAATATTAAAATTGTTCTTCTGCTTTTAGTTACAATTGAATATAAATGCCAGTGTCCTCCTGACAATTATTCAGAGCGCTTGAGCAAGATCAATTGCATCACAGTGGACACTACAGCAGTTTCATTGGTACCATGCAGAACTCCAGCTGCTAAACCTCAAATTCATTAAAACAGGGAATAACAAACACAATTTGCATAATAAAATCCTTTTTTGTTCATTGAGATTGCTCATACCATTAAGTGATTTGATAGGTGAATAAGGAGTCGAAAATCTGGCCTTGAGAAAAGAAGCCTCATTAAGGCGTATTTCTCCTTTCTGAAAAGAGAATGGATGTGAAAATATAATGAAGTATCTGTCAATTGTGGAGCAGCAGTACATACACACAAACAAACATTAACTTCCCTATCTGCACAAACTGCAAGACATTCACACATACTGTGGGAATAAATCCTTTGCAGCTCATTCTGAAGAGAAGATGGAGATGGTGCTCATTCCTGGCTTGAAATCGTATTCTCACAAGAATGGTAAATGACATTAAAACATGTGAATGGAGTCACTGATTATATAATTATATCTTGTTTCCTTGGGGGACTGAGGGGTTGAAGGTACTCTTTGGCACCAGCTATTAGTAGTCTAACCTTTCACCTCTGAGGACATGAATTCAAGTCACGCTAAGAGTGATTTTTGTCCCTGTGCCCAAGGACACAGTTTGGTATGCATATTTATAAAACTTGTTTAGAGCAGGACAAGGTATGCAAGCCTTGCCCTGAGGAAATCCATGGCAGTTCTCCTTTTGGCTTCCACTGGCCAGGCTTTCCCCTAAGGCCAAGAATATAAAAATGTCATGAGAGATCTGCCTAAAATTTAGCTTCCTCTTTGGCTCTGTTACATCTTGGCAACATTTCCGTTTTTCTTGGCCAGCTCGCCAAAATTCCGGTAAAGAGAGGACAAAAAAACAAAAACAAAATTTTGTCTTGCCTCTTGAATATTTCAGGATGCTGTTTTCTCCTTAAGTCACATCTGATTTGGGCTATTCTTTCTTGCACCAGCCAGAATAGTTCCTTTGGGACATTCTGCTGGCTCAAGAGCCCAGAACATTTTGGGCTCCTTTCCCTTCTGGCCTGGCAAATCCATTACACCAAAAGGCCAGAAGTAAGTGGTCCAGTAATCCATCCAGTAATACTATTGTTATGCCACCCAGAGGCTTACCAAATTAGAGAAAATATTGGCACAGGAACATAGAAATGACTATACAAGATATATGGTCCTGCTAACTAGGGCCATGTTATACCTCTCACAGTTGCAAAAGATTACATCAGTCAAATAATCTTTTTACAGTGTCAAATAATCTCAGGATTCATTCTCCTCATTAAATCTCAATCTAGTTATTGGCATTTAGCTGTTTTCTTCAAATGGCAGTAAAATCAAACACCTGTGCACTTGGTCACATTCCATCTTATTAAACTATTCTTGAGGGTAAATAATCCTTACCTTTTAATTTCTCTCCCCCACACCCAGGACTATGCATATCTTTTCATGGCCTGCCTAAACTACGCTAAAATCGTGTGTTATGCAAAAGGCCTTGAGCTCAGCCTGCGCTGACTGGTACGCTAACACGGCTGAGCCCAGCTTCATGCTGAGACATTTCGTCACTTCTAGAAACAGTGCAATTGCACTGGTGACACATTCCATCTAAACCAGTAAGCTCTACTCCTCAGCTCAGACAGAGCACAACCTTGACATAAATGCTACCACAGTGATTCATGCTACTAACATCTCCATAAATGGTTTTTATTTTTCTTTACAAAATCATATCAACTTCTAAAGACTTTACTTGATTTACGTGGGGTTGGTTTGTTTTTACTAAACCACTCCTTTCACTGAAGTCTCCCTTTATAGCATATTTTCTGCTTGTGTCACTTGCTGTCCTTTAGATGTTGAACTTTATTATGGTGTTCAGTTACTGCTGTGACTTGAATGAGCTTTCTGGTGAGTTACTTCAGACTAAGCAAGAATAGCCACTGTTGCCATTCTCTGCAACTATCTATTCTAAGAAGCAGCCCCTTAAAGTGTCAAGAAATAATTTTCACAAATGTTGTACGTTTGTACATGTGGGTAGCTGAAGTTCCCTGTTATTAGGCTTGTTAGATTTTCACAGCCTCTCTGATCACACTTACTGCTGAGCACTGAATTTTTTTCTCCCCGTCCGTCCGTCCCTGCCCCCCGGCCCTGCTGCACACCACATTTATTCTTTTTTTTAAAAAAATCCAGAGGCTGGTAATAAAACCTTACCATCAGAGATTATTACAGCTTGGGATTTCTAGTCATATAGATAAAACTTTGATAAGGGAAATAAAGTGGAGGGAAAAAAAAAGAGGAAAGAGATTTACATGATTCAAATAAATTTAGCAATGTAACTAGATTCGTGCTCTCAGGAATAGTAGCAGAGCATCAGGTACCAAACAGGTAGCAGTTATGGCTGAGCAGACATTCATTTGTGCTCACTCTGGGCTTATATGGTCTTTGGAGTGGGACATACCTGGAGAGGACTAGACCAGAGCAGAGGGAATTGGCAACACAGGCTTGGCCAGGAATGTTTATTCTCACTCTTAATCTTTTGATGCTTCTAACCTAGAACAGATCCCACAGAAGGAGAGCAAGAACTTAAGCAATTTTTTTAATGAAGATGATACTTTTTTGCTAAATAAAGAAGGAGGAAACTTTTCTAAAGAGACTCTGCAGAAGTGACTGCCAGCCCTCAACTTGTGCAAATTTAAGGGCTAATTTCAAATTAGCAAAGCTTAAAAGTTAACTTTATCTCAGATCAAAAACAAAAATTCAAACCAATCACGGATGTCAAACTTAGATTTAATCTAAAAAAAATCTAAAAATAATGCAAATCATTACTAACTGATCAGCACAAGCTGTGGGAAAATGTATAAAGAAGTTGCACTTTCATGGGAGAAATTCTGTTCTTATTTATACATGGTTGATGTCATTTATCCAGGAAGAATTGTGTTTAAAGCTTTTAGAAATAAATAGAACTGTAAGAGGATATGTATGAAACTGCGTGAGTGACTGATCTACAGATGGCAGTGAATTTTCTCTGCTTGAAGAATCTAACATGCCAAACTGAGTAACCATTCTGGAAAACTGAGAGTCTGTTTGTTGTTTGCTTACTTCCACAAGCATTACTTCTATTCAACTTGTTCTTAAAGAGCTGTCAGTATTACGGGAAACTACAAGGATTCCCCTTCTGAACTTCTCTTCCTCTTAAAAGCAGATTTGTACTGCCAGGCACACATGATGCTCTGAACTCAGTTTCATTCCCTGAAGGATTTGGTTCTATGGTCTACAAGAAGCGCTAACGACTGACTGAAGGGGAATTCTCTGCTGCTGGTAGATTCTCCTATATCTGCACAAAGCTGATACTGTTTCCAGAGTCAATGAAAGGTGCAGTGCTGTGTGATCTCGATTGGTCTTCATCACAGTCACAAGATAAAGATACACTCTTGGAAACAGAGCAGAATTTCAGAGGGAAAACTCTACCCTTGTTGAGCATGCAGTTGGTATGATTTGTGATAAAGAACACAACAGTACTCTTTCTTTGCATAAATAATTTAAATGCAGCAACTACTGTAGCAGCCACACAGAATATAAATTGCTAATTCCAGAGACTAAATCCCCTGATTTCAATATCAAACGGTTAAGAGTTTATATTTGTCAGACCACAGCCGGTGCTTAGATGGCAGAACTCAGAGAAACTAATAGCCTTTCTGTATTCAAATGGTAATTACAAGAAGTAGAAACCCAACCCCACCTTAAATCTTTAGCTATAAATGTTCACTTTTCTCATAAACAAATAAAACAGCACCGTTTTTAAAAGAGCATGTTTGATGTGCCTGTACAGCTAGATCTGACTATTTTGCATATGCACTGTGAAATGTCCCTCCGCACTCTGCCAAATCCATTCCTTTGAGCAGACAGGTCACCGTGGTTTACAAGAGTCCACTTCCCCTGGAGAGGTACTCCTGCCTGCTCACAAGGACTGCAGAATGATTGCCTTCACATGCATCTGACGTTGTAAGGAAAACCAGGAACATCAAAAAAAACCCCACAGCAAAACTATAGGGTACTAGATGTGTAAAGAAATCTGAAAGTCCAGTGTTGTGGATAATTTGAAAAATAATAAGCATTCCTGAAAATTGCAGATGTCAATGAAAGTACCAGCCCTGTTTCTTTTATTATGTAGAGTAAATTCTGATTTTTTTTAAGATCAGTTCCTTTTAAAGAAATACTTCTGAAAGCACACTGTGTCTGTCTACTCAGTTGTTTATCTTTCCATCCCCAGGTGAGAACTACAATGTGATTTTCAGCCAAATTCAGCAGAACAGGTTTGATTAGTTCCACTGCTCACCATCCTCTCCATTCTTTTTTTTTTTTTTATGCCAGTTAGGAAAACTCACAAAGTCCCACCAAGACATCATTCCAATATCAACCCCTTACATACCCAAAGGGTTCTCTTTGAAAAAATCTTTTAATCTAATGATTGGTCTTACCTATACTGGACACNACCAAGAAAGAAGGGGGGGGGGGGAAAACAACAAACAAGCAAACAGAAACCCTCCAGTTTTAAGCAATATTACTTCCACTTCTAAACTACTCCTTTCTAAGACTCTGGAAGGAATGTTTTTATCATTCAGACACATGAGAATGCTGAGAAAGACTTTTCTTGGATCTAATTAAATCTATTTTTCACTGGAAATCCAAGTAACTTCATATATTTGCATTTAGCATCAAGAATGAGATGTAGAAATATTTTGCATTCTCAGTAGGCACAGATTTTACTCTAAATCTTATAATTTCATAATAATATTTAAAAGAGACTGCTTCATTGGGGAGACTTCCACAGATGATTATACAACTGTTTGTAAATTAGAAGCACCTGAAAATCTTGCTCCTGAATATTCCTGAAGACAGGCTAGCAAGGACCAAAAATTGTTGAAGTTCACAGACATCATGGTCTTGATTGCTTCCCATTTGAAAAAAACACAATAGTTCTATTCACTTAAAATTAATCTAAACATTGTTTGAGTTTGTGATTTTGTTTTGAGATTTTTTCTTGCCTAAAGGATCTGATTTTTATGATTAGGAAAAAACAAACACTTTTGCATATCTATCTTTACTTGACACCTGGCACTGAGAGTTGGGTGGCAGCACTGACATAGATTTGAGGAATCGTGAACACTAGCTAGTGACAAAGTTCTCAGTTAAGTAACAGCTTCTCAAGAGTGGTCTATGGAAAATATCAATAGATATAGCAAAACAATATAGTACATGGGAAGACGTAGTCTTTACCAGTTTAAGCAGTTTAATAGGCTTAAATAGTGTCTCCGTTCTACTATTTCTTATACAAACTCCACTGTCCCTGAGCAGGGAAACATTTTTTGGACCATACAAACTGACAAAATTATTTTCCATCTGGAAAATTAAGTCATCAAAAATAGAGGTGTCCCTAATACATCTACATGACGTTCCAGGGAAAACTTGAAAGAAGCAGCTTTTCTTAATGGTAAGTGGGTGTAGACTGTTTACGCTGGAATAAGTCATCTTGTTTTACAGAATGATAAACATTCCTTGATCACTTTGGCTTTTGCATTTGGAAGTTAGTAATGTGCGCAGCTTCCCTCTACCCCAAAATGTATTTGGTCACTTTACAGCTGTACAACACTTTTATATTCTTTTATACCTTTCTGTCTCAAAAACAGCTAAAGAGAATATCGAACAAGGAAAAAGATCCTCTGCTGAGAAAAACCCCAAACCAAAACAGAAAAAGCCACTGTATTAAAAAGCAGCTTCTGTTATATCCATTTGCATTGACTGTTTCTTTTATGCATGTCTAGAGCTTACACTGCATGTCTTTTTAACTGTTTTTGTTACTAATCCATGTTTTTTAACTACATTAAAAACTATTACTGTTGCAAGTTAAAACAAGTGAAGCTGATATTTATGCCTGTGATGGGAATTCCATAGTTACTCCAAAGCTATATTCCCCTTATTTCTATGTTTTTCCTTGTCTCCTTATTTCTGTGATGAGATATGTAGAGTAAACAGAATAAACATTTCTGTGCTGTCGTATTCGTGATAACTGCAAATGCTCATCTACGTGTACTAAATGTTTGGAAAATAAGATCTACATTAATATCCAGTCATTTATTGGTTTACAGCTAAAACTCAGTCTGTCGGTTTTACTGCCTGTTAATAGGAAAATATAATAGAAACAAAACGGGAAAAATTATATCATCTGCTCTTGACAGACGTTTTAGCATGTTTTAACAATCTGAGTTGATACTTCTTTTTCATTTAAGTAATGAAAACAGCTGAAATATTAATACTGAAAATTCTTATACAGTAGGTTTTTCACTCCAAACCCCTCAAAACCAGCCAAATTCTTAGGTGAAGGAGAGTCTATAAACTGTCCAAGTGACTGGAGGAGAGAGGTAAATAAAAGTAGGAATATGTTGCATTAAATGATGCATCCAGAATTTATTTACATGGGCAGATGGGAAAGATAAGGAAGTGAAGATGATGGACAAGGAAAAAAAGAAATGCATAAGAAGAATATCTAAAATGAGGATGGCATAAGAAACACATTTTGGAAGAAGCAGTCATCAAAGCGTGGGCAGTTAAGGATACCATTTGCTGGTTTTCAAAAAAAAAAAAAGAGTCTATAAAAAATCCCAATATCATGGATAATATAGAGCATAAAATATACCAGGTTATTTTAACATCTAAACCACTTGGAAAATAGGTGTTTTATGCATAAAAGGTCTTATTATTCTAGTTGCAGTCAGTAAAGTATATTCAAAGGTATTGCAGACTTTTTTGGTAAACATCATCATCAACAGCAAATTGCTAGCACCCTGCTGTGCACCAGCTACATAATTTGAAAGACGTCCCATACCTTTAGCAATACACAAGAACTTTTGGAAGCTGCCTAACTTAAATTATTAGAAATGAAATCAATTCCAAAAATTCAGGTTTCTATCCTTCCTGTTGGTGCTATTTTTTGTGTCTGTCTGCTTTAAGGAAGCTCATTTCAACTCTGTTCTTGCAAACTAGGTAATATATTGCTTGGAATATATTGCATGCATCTATCTTTTTTGGAAAACCACATTTATTAATCTCATAGTTACGGAATTTTAGAGGTGCCTCCACCAACCTCCTTTGCTGTGCTCCAGGGATATAATATGAATCTCAGGTACTTGGCTAAGTAATCCAGCACCGACACTCATGGTTTAGCAGCATAAGCACATATTCTGTTACAGTCTGACATTTCTTGTTTTCACCTGACATTTGACTAAACTGATTTCAGTGGAATTTTTCCTGATCTGATATGAATATTAAGAAGGAAGGAACAACTCCTTCGACTCTCATCCTTTCTTCTTTGGGTATTTTGAACATATCAGCCTGTTGCCAACCTGAAGCATTAGGAAAGAAACTTTGCTACTAGTGGACAACTATAGAGACACCTGAAATAACCTAATACCTAATTATTACTATTAACATAGTATGATTTTCTTGGTCTGTTTTTTTTAAGATTTACTTAAGCTTAGAGCAGAGAAATAATGAAACATTACTATCATAGTGTGTGAAGAGCATTATATCCTAGATGTGTCCTGGCTGGATCTGTATTTTCAAAACGGTTTATATTAGATTTGTGTACACAAAAGTAAGAATTAAGCGTTGATACTAGGTCACATTTTCATAGAACTAACCAGAGGATATTCTGGCCAGTATCTCAGGCAGAAGACAGTCAAATAGACAGAAAATACCGCTCTAACATAAAAGCTGATTTGTCAAAAAATGAAGAAATTAGGTCCATCAGAAGGAGTTTATCACACATTAGCATTTTGAGCTGTGCATGTTTGATCTTGTGTTAATTGTCTCAAAGCTAGGTTTACCATATTGCCAAACCAGGGATTTAGAGGTTGCATCAAACATAACCTCACTTCCACACATGAGATGGCCATCAAGGAAGGATGTGCAGGAGAAGCAACCAGTTCTCTCTCAGCTTCCGTAATGCTTGTACTAAATGGAAACCAGGATACACCTCAAGGTACATTTTTTGAAAAAAGACTATTGTGACTTCCTGGAATTGCCCTTAAACATTGCAGTATTAACCAATAGCACAAATAATGGTAACCCTTCCTGTTGCTGAATGACAAAGTGGCTCAAGAACAACATCACAATGTCTACTGACAAATTCCTCAGGAAAAAAACTCCTTCCAGATAGGGCATGCTGTTTTTTAAAAAAAATGATACAATAGGCATCTTTGTGGGGTAGATGAGCTTGTTTGACATTCATTTCTTGGCTAACTTCAGCCACATTTCAAGTGCTGAAGCTGCTCCAGCAATGGCTTCCTAGAATGTTTCAAATAATTTCACTTTGATTCGAGGCAGAACATTAGCATCTTCAATGAACTCAAAAATTTTCATATAGCTCTCAGCACTCAGGGAGCTAGTGTGCTTCAAAGCATGTTTGTGATTTCTTTGGGGGCTTGATAATATCAGTAGCGACAGGACTCTGTGGTTCAGTAACCTCTCAGGAAAACTGGAGTATACTTAATTTGCTCCCTAATACTGTTAGTTCCAGCTGGGGTCTCCAAAAATGAAGTTCATTATTAAGATCTTTAAAGAGCATAACAATCAGGATAAATGTCACATTCATTAATCACCTTCCTAAATAAGCAAAGCAAATAGCATGACTGTATTAACTCTGATTTCCTGACAAAACCCCATGTATTATAAAGATCAACACCACATTTGATAGTTTGCTAAACAAAAAAGCAATATGCATTCACAAGAAATGCAGTGTGAGGCACAAACAAGTTACTTGTTCACACCTCTAATAACCCTGGTGAGTCAAATAATAAACAAAAAGGTAGAAAGGCGAACGACATTTTCTATTTCACACAAAATGTTGAAAACATCTGTACTTGGAAAATCATGAAACTGGAATTGTGTGTGAGGTGTAAAATAAGAGATCATCAGGATTTCAGTCAAGTTTAACCAGGTAAACACACACAAAAATGATCAAGGAAACAGAGGTTGCTCCATGCATTTCAAGTAAGTATAAATAGGCAATGGTCTCACCATAATCCGATCTCCAAAGTGGTTGAAATTACCTGAGAAGGATGACTTGGCAGTAACCAGGCCCAGCCACTGGCATAGCAAAAATATGGTTCTGTTGCCTATTTAATGCAGCCCTTTATATCGTTCTGGAACAGAAACCAATCCTGTCCAGTGTGGCAAAAGAAACAAAGGAGTGCTAAGAAATGAGCATTAACTGGTATTCTCTAGAAGAGACACAACAGTGAAGTTCTGATAACTGAAACAAGAGAAGAACTGAAAAACAAAGTGCTTCACTGAAACAGCACTCTAGCTGCTCAACAGTCTTTGATTTCCTCACAAAGGAATTTCCTTCAATTTTTAGTTTTCCAAAGCAAAAGCATCTCACTTGAAGATGATCTCGCATCATATACCAACGACAGGAAACTGAGATCCCTGTATGGCAAACAGAAAGGAAGTGATCATCCCACTACTTTGAGTAATGGAGAAACCTATAGCAGTCCTAACCTTCCACAAAGTCAGTGGAGAATGATTTCTTTGTCTAACTACCAACATTAAAAAGTAC
The DNA here is from genome assembly GCA_013398815.1 of Ibidorhyncha struthersii. Taxonomy (NCBI): domain Eukaryota; kingdom Metazoa; phylum Chordata; class Aves; order Charadriiformes; family Charadriidae; genus Ibidorhyncha; species Ibidorhyncha struthersii. The sequence continues at coordinate 75,542 of VZSZ01001939.1, forward strand.
AAAAATTCCTCATTTCGTTCATGGGAAAAGGGTTTGGGTGTTGATGTCTTCAGCTCTATTCCTCTGCCTGATGAGAAGAAAGACCTGAAGATCCTGACATTGCCTACCTTCTAACACCTAAAGACAATTAGAAAAAGCTATTTCTATATGGCAAATTGTGGCAGATCAGTATAATCTGTTACATTTCACAAGAGTAATAAGAAAAATCTGAATGTTGGTGTAAGAACTTTCTAAGTGTCAGGTTCAGTAGACCAAACTGACAGTAGATGCTTATCACATCATTTCTTTGATTGACAGAAATATAGACCTTTGTGCATATGAGCATATATTGCACCTCTTGTACCTGTTCTGGTTTTAAAAAAATAGGAAATAGATGATGAATACATAGCAGAATTTGAATTTTCACCAGATTTTCTAGAATTATTCACACTCATATTATCAAGCTTCAAATGCTTTTAATGATACACAAACCCACAAACAAACCTCAATCACTCCCACTCTTTCTGTAACGTGAATTCTGAATGTCAACAACAGAAATAACCTCTCCTCCCTACAAATAAAATCCGTACATTTTTATGTGAATTATATGAGTTCAATTCAGTTAATGGGCAAGAAAAATGTTAGCAGAAAGACAGAGGGAGAGAGAGGAGGGGTGCTCAAGGTATAAGTGACCAGAACATGCTGGTCTCCATGAGTTTTTCAAGTGTTTGCGTGGAATAATAAATTCTTGCACCCAGCATAGAAGCAATTATGTTAAGGTGGATAAATTAAAAGTAAGTCAAATGTGATATGATGAAGTGACATTTATTTAGCACAGGTAAATGTAACCCTAGAAGCCTTACAATAAAGCAAACTAAAGAGTACTTGTGTCACTTCTGGTGTCACGATATTGACTCTGTTAACATTAATTCTTGCCATACAAATAAAGCAGTGCATATTACACAAATTAAAGCAGTCAGGGTCCTGCAGAGGTGATGCAGGACCTCGGGCCAATGCAATGTGATAAAGTAACCAGTAGACAAGAAATTATAAATACACAGTGCTGTAAAAAAGCCTATATTTGTAAAGAAAAAATGTTGTCTCTTAGTGCCTTGTGTCTCTTCTCCTTGGCCAAGACTAACAAGTCAAAGCAGGGGGGGGGGGTATGGCTGTGCTGTCCATGCAGGCTGCTTCATGCTGGTTTGCTTTCCATTGAATCAAAATTTTCCTCTTAACTGCTAAATGCTCATAAACAATGATGTGTTTCAGTGCTTTGACTTTACTTGTGTCTCATTTATCGTAGCAGAGAGGATTGACTGAAGAATTCCAATCAAACGCCTGCCTGCTTTCTATGCTGAGTGAAAATCTAAAGTTGCACTTATTTACTCAGCACTTTTGTGGCAAGCTTGTAAAATCGTCCAGGAAAGATGATGAGTGTGCAGCTGAACACGACCACTGTCAACTGAGTGGCATGGAAGAATGTACCTACCCCCTTCCTTTCTCCCGGTGTGTGATATGCACGTGTGGGATTGTTTTTACTACTCCTGCTCTCTTTTGGCTTGCCTAACGGGGTTCATAGTGCCGTCTTCTCTAAATACATTTAATCCTCATTTTGCAAGTTATTTCTTCTAAAAATAAACCAAAATGATTTTCCTATTATTATTGCAAACTTCACCACTACAACTGTAGGGCTGTAAAAGAAGGACATACTTAGAGGACTTATAAAGCTGCAGCTGCTGAATCCAACGTTTTCTCTCCCATGATTTTCCTGGGTCATTTACCTTCTCATCCTCCTGCTATTGTTAAATCTTCTAAGACTAAACGGAAATTGTGCTGATTGTTGATATTTTTGATGTCCTTTTCAGTGTTTTTCCATCACATTTCAATATATTAAGCTCTATTTCTCCTTATTTCTCTCTCTTTCTCTCTCCCTGCCTCCCCCTCTCTCTCTTCCTCCCCCATCCACCAGCCTCTCTCTCTCCCCCCCCACCCTCTCTTATCATTTTTCAGGTAGAAGAAAGTATAATAAATACAATATATGAATTATATCTTTAGAATCCCCACGGGTGGCCTTCAAAGTACAAACAAATGTTATTTTCTACTCTGCGCAAATAAACTTTCCATAGTGGAAATAGATCATTTATTTTCCCAGAGAAGTATTGATTTAAGCAGAAATAAGTTACAACAGTATTGGAAAAAAGAAATACCATCTGGCTGCACTAACAGATGTATTCCTTGCCCAACTGGAAGTTTACAGAAGTATTTTTAACTCTTTCTCATCCACAGTATTTTGTGACGTGTGAAGTAATTTTGTAATAAATGACTGATGATACTCTCTTGCCTGACAACATTTTCCTTTCTGCCCAGCTACATCCCATTTTTTGGACACAGTAAAAAGGTTTCATACTAGTAATACCACGCTGAAAGCTCTGAGTTAAATGTTTAGTCCAGCATAGTTCTACTTAGACCTGGACCTCGGCCAGATGAAAAACAGAATTGGATTTGCTTCTTATAAGGGCAAGGAAAGATTTCAGAAATTCCTGATCTGCACTGAAACCTATATTTTCCCCATGTATAAACAGACTGCAGACAGCCTTGTATGAAATCCAGGCTCTGATCCTCAGTCTTAATTCAGCAACCCTAATTCAATTGTTCAACCTGTCCTGCTTTCCATAAATAATTAAATCTTCTTTGGACTACAAAGAATAAGACTAAAGCAAGGATTTTAGTCTAGGTCTCCCACATCCTGCCTAACCACTGGACTATTCAGGAATTTTCCTTGACAAGAATCTCCAGAGATATTTTTTTTTCTTCAAACATACAATTCCAGTAAAAATATTAATCTTGACAAATTATCATTTTTTTAAGAGAAAGCATTTGCTCAAAGATTCCTGACCAGCTTCTCTCAGAAAGGCGTCTTCCTTCAACATCCATTATTTGCTCTTTTTCAGTCCTAAGTGCTGACCCAAACTGTATTGTGGGACCAGTGATCACCGGAGGGGTCAGAACCCTCTGCTGGTGGCAGCCCTGGTCTGAGAACATCTATCTTAGTGCCCCATGGGAAAGCCCAGGGCTGTAAACAAACAACATATTCGTTTGGATTGAGCAAGACTCCTTATTTTACCTAAGAAGTCACTCCTTCAGGTCTGGAAGTTTGCTAGCTTTTTCCTCTCAGTATCAGTTTTTATAATATATATACACATATATATATAGGGTCATTTACTGTTGAAATACCATTCTGAAGTGAAAATTGATTCTGAAGAAAACTCCAAAACAATTCATTTTAAAATTAACAAAATGAAACATTGATATTAGTTGTTTTTTTCAGAGGTTTTGTTTATTTTTTAATAATATTATTCATCAGATTAAGCATAAATTCTCAAAGTCTTTTCCTTTGACCAACATCTACTTACTATTCACAAATCTAGCAGAGTATCTGCTCATGGGTAAACGCAATAGCTGTTGGTTTTATACTTTTGGTCAGAAAATATTACGCAAAACTGTTGACGGTATGAAAAGAGCCTAGCCATTTGAAGGAAAAATGTGGATAATTCTTCTTCCTATTGAAAGAAACAAGCATTCATCTTAAATGTGACAAGGCTGTAGCTTTTACATTTGCTTAAACCTGGACCATCTTCCACTGCACCATTTAGGGCCTAACATCGATAGTTAAGCATTATTCCGCTAAAATACCTGCTAGGAACCCTTAAATGGTGCCTTCTATGGTACGATCTGAGATGTGCTAGGAGTTTTTTATTTTATTTCATATAACAAATTTCTTGCTGAACTAGGTGTTTTAGAAGAACTGTAGTTTTATGGGCACAATTCTGCACTTGCAATAATTGTAAGCAGCAATTACATGTACACATTTTCAATGCTTAGTTAGACACACAAATGCTGACATTTGCCCTAACAATTAGCCTGTGGAGATAAAACTGTAATCACAGAGCAGCACACTGGCTTACGCTCACTTTAGCAATTAACACGACAGCATTTTAAAGACTGCTTATTCCTGGATAGACTCTCTCTTTCCTCACAGCCTTCTAACAAGCACAGGAAGGTAATTGGTCCTCCTTCTTTTAGACTGCAAGTGTTAATACTTCCTAAGTGTCTGAATTGCTTCATCACATTGTACACCTCAAACAATAATTGGATTTACGCAATGCTTTTTTTGGCCTGCAGTTGGGTTACAAATGTGGAAGTAAGCACAAAGGGCCCATTTGGGGCTAATCTATACGAGCTTTGCTCTTTAAAATGCCTGTTCACTGAATGATTACTCGTTCAGTGAACATCCCTTCAGAAGCTGTAGGAGTCAGCAGGATCAGCTTATTAACTGCTAGTTCTGCTTTCCTCCATTCTGGGAAAAACCTCAGCCATCCCATCTCACAGTGCCATTTTCAGCATTCACTAATGGGTAATATGCAACATTTCTGGTAAAAGCAAAGCTGAAACTACAAGTTTACATGTTTATGTATATAAGGCCAATATTGTCTTTAATAACATGACACACAGAATATTAGTTCCTAAGTGTGAATCATAATCATATTAGGCACCCAGTGGAATTTAATTTAATTTAAAGCAATTTAATTTAATTATTTTAAAGTTTTAGGCCAAAGATTCTCTGGAAAGAATTGTCTCATTCAGCAATTAGCTTAATTGTTTCACTCATTCTACTTCCATTAAAATGCACATTTACTATCTAAGAATACTAAAAATATATTTGACTTTTATCTGAGCTTTTATTCATTTGTGGTTTAGTTGCATTTTTGACAGATAGTTGCATTTTTGCTAAATCTTTAGTAGTTATTCTTCAGAATGAAAAGTTATTGTGAGAAGTACATAGAAACAATTTAAAGGAAAAAATCAAAATTATCCCAATATAGTTGGGGGGGGGAGACACCACACAGTATTTTTTACTATACATTCAAACAGCAGTAGATTAAAAGCACATACAGAAAATAAACCATCGTATTTTCTATGTAAATTGTGTATCTAGTTCAGGGGGATAACAGGAGGGAGGGTGTTGTGGCACTCTATCACAGTCCTGCAGAGAGATGACAATGAACAACAGGAGGGAACTCAGATATATTTCAAGAATAAAAGAGAAAAGAAAGATGAGCTGTTACATAGAAATATCACAAAATCTCTCCTCTCCATTTAATTCTAGCAATGTTGTCATTCCACGGGCCAGACTTTTTTTTTTTTTTTGTACCAGACAGGTGCTTTTTTTCTGCTTCAGCACCACCATTATTCAAACTCCAGGTTACTCCTGACAATGAAGTTATTTCTCATTTAATCTCATTACTGCAAACTGTAAAATGTATAAGCCATCTGAATTCATATGCTCCAGTCAGGTTGGCTTCCTCAGTCTGGGAGTTTATAAGAAGGCAGAACACATTTTCTTTGTTGGATGTTTTCATCATTCCAGACTGCAAATTCTCAACAATATATCAAATATTCAGAAGTTATTAAGGGAAGGGTCTATTTTTTTAATTAATCTATGGTAAACCAATGTTTAAGAGTTTTTCTGTAATGTCTCTTATTTTATCCTTTAAATAAAAAAGTAATAGAAAATAAGAATAATATACCACATTAAATTGAATTACCATCTAGGCCAGTACCCTGCTCTCAACAGTAGCCATATATGATTATCTAAAGATGATTATAAGCACAAATAAAAATAATACTTCCCTGTAACACTCACAAACGCCAATCATTTTTAAGTTGGGGACATACTGATCTAGGTGGGGTTCCTGTGTACACAGTAACTCTCAATATTTATTTCTTTTGAACTTAGCCAGTCCTTCCTTGAGCACCAAGTAAACTTTAAGCATCCATGTTATATTTGCTAAGAGTCCTCTTGTTTTGAACCAATTGTCATCAGTTTTATTTGATTTGCCCTTCTGTCTTGTGGTAGAGAATGAAATATCAGTTGAGCCCCTGCACGCTACTAAGGATCCTATAAATCTTTATTATTTCCCCTCCCCGCCATCAGGTATGTCTTTTCCAGACTGATCACTGCTAACTTTGTTGTTCTTCATGCAGAAGCCATTTTATACTCTTGACGGTCTTTGTTGCCCATTTGTTGTTTTCCAGATCTCGATCAAGATCAAAATGATCATGTGGTTCATTTAGAAGCTTTCTGCAAACCTTCAGTGCCTTTACTTGCATTTGCTCTCATCAATCATGTATACATACTGTGAAATGATAATTCGGAAAACCCGGAAGATGTGTTACTTCGATGACAGTCTAGAAAATAATTCATTTAAATGACGCCACAACTGTGAGTGATTCAAGACTTAACGAGACAGGCAACTGGACTGAGAGATTTTTGGTCTTCAAGGATAAACAGTTGATCACTGATCTATCGTAAGGGCCATGAGACCATCCCCTGCTCCTGGAGGTCTCACTTCTGGGGCTCAGGGACACCACAGTGATAGTAGAACTGAGGGCTGCCCCTTCCTGGCTGAGCTCTCCCATTCCATGGTTAGGGGTGAGCAGGGGAGGGTTTCGCCAGCCAAGGTTCTTCCCATCAGCCTGTGGGAACCCCTACAGATCCTGGCACTCCAAACCTGCAAATAAAATAAATAAATAAGGGGTTAAGTAGGTGGCTGTCCTGAGAGCAAGATGGGGAGAGAAAAGAAGAGAAAAGGAGCCAGCTGGAGGTGATGGGAGGGATTTGCCTCAAAGGAAAACTATTTTCATCCCATGGGAAAAAAAAGGTTTAAATTAGGTACTAATGGATCATAGAGAGGGTGGGTGGAAAACATAATTATGTTTACAAAAACAAGCTGGGTTAAAAATTTAAGTTAGATGGTAATATTTGTTTGTCTCTGTTAATTTTTTCCCTCAGCTTTTGCCGTCAACAACAGCCAATGACTTCATATAAAGTGTATCATACTTACAAAAGAGGTTGTATATAGAAACTGCCTGTAACACACAGATTTACTGATTGATCGTGGGACTGTGGTGACTGGCCAGAAAAGCAGACCAAGGAAATGGTTTAGCAGACAGAAATCCAACCACTGTTGTTTAAATTTTCAGCTTATACATGTGCTCCTGTTTGCTTACTTAAAACCTCTGTCAGTACTCCTCTGGAAAACATTACATTTGTTTAGGCCTACAGCACTGTTTTGGAAGAAATTCATGCTTGTCCTTAAATGAGTTTTAGGGACAGTTCTCAGCAGAGACAGGAGATGATGGGGTCCATCCTCACCTGAACTTTAAAGCTCCCTGAATCGCTAAGTATCGATTCCCTGCTGTGCTGAGTGTGCTGGCAGACTGCTGGCATCGAGCCTGGCACTGCTGGGGACATGCAGGACGGGGACGGGGAGGGAGCCCCACCACGCAAAAAAAAAAGCATTAGAGCTGTTGACGGGCAATATGTCTTGAATATACAATAGGAAAAGTTACTTTGTTGGCTCTGCCAGGGTCTTCTATCATCCATGTTACTGACTTAAAACATTGAAATCACTGTTAAGAGAAAACAAGATGGAATTTTAAGTGAGGGTCCAGACTCCTGCTCAAAAAAATAAAACAAGACAAAACTTCTTTGGCAACTTCATTTTGGATCTGATGTTGCTTAAGGGTCTGCAGCTGAGCAGTACCCAGTATTAACCCTGCCCGCACAATTTTCTCCCAAGAAAGGAATCAACTTTAAAGGCTTGGCACCAGCATCGTGTTCTCGGCTTCCTTGACATGCAAAGCATGAGTACCACATAGTTCCTTGCAAGGACAGACACAAGACCAAACTTCAGGCTGTGGCTCAACAAAGAGAAAAGGAAAGAACTTCCCCATAGCACCATGGAACGTATGCTTACTCAGAAAGCTCCAGGTGTACGTTGTTCTCTGCATTCCCCTGCCTCGCACTTCAGGTATTTGGCAGCTTCCCAGTGGCCACACTGAGTGTTTTGGATGACATGCTGAAGAACTTGACTCTTCCTGTGTGTTCTTTGTGGAGACTGGGCACATGAAATGGAGTCCTGCAACCTATTGCGTTGATCAGTCAGTTTTTCTTTTACACGGTGAGGCCCGTGCTAGATATAGGTATAGCTGCAAGCATGCAAGATCAAACACAGACAAAAAGAGCAGAGGAAAAAAATATCAGGTTTATCAAGAGCACAAAATTCATGTGGAAAAACCCACAGCAATGAAAATTGGCCTGGCTTTATGAAGTGATGGAATAATGCTGAGGTGCAAGCCTGTCAGTTACTGCATTACATGATTCAGATCTCCGAATGGGTGATATTCAAGATAATATTAATTTTGCTGGAAAATGAATAAAAAACAAAGTAGTCTAATGAAGAAATGGTAACTCAATAAAATTAAAAGCAAAGACAGCATTCTGTAAAACCGAACTGCCTTAAAAATATGTACAAAAGACATGCAAATAAGAAACAATGCTGGATTGTTGGACAATCAGAACACCTTTTAATTTCCTAAAATGAAAGAGAATCTTTAAAACAAACAAACTAGAATGCAATTAAGGACCATCAGTGTGAGTGATGTGCTTCCCTTTTTGTTTCACTGCCCATTAAATCAAGCTTAGTACTGTAAGCCGAAACAAGAGAGAACAGCGGCATAAAAAGGACAAACTGTTAAGGCACGACTTATCAATGAGAAGTAGATTCCACCACACTGTTGGCAAATATAGCATGCTTTTGTTAAATGAAGATGAATTCCTGGTTTCCTTTTTGTGCTTTTTCTTCACCCATCTATTCTGTCTGTAGGGCATGGTTTGTTTTTCCTGACAGTTTGAGATTTCTGAGCCACTGCAATGTAGTGCCAACACACACTGTGCACAGTAAGTGAAGAAGAAACAATCTGGCTGTTGTTTCTTGCTTTGCAAATAGCAATTTGCTTCTCATGACTGTATTTTAGATCCTGGTACCAGAGGCCTGTTTTTAGAAAGCTAAATGTTTCTGTCCCACTTTTATGTGTCAATTTAAGATGATTATTCTGATGCAAAATGAAAATTGGTGTCCAGTTAAAATAAACTATGCAAATGTCCGGAATATGTTGCAATGCAACTTCAGTAATTACACAAGCAAATTAGAGTTGAATCAATTGTTGTTTCTACTTACTACTGGCCTTAGTTTTCTGAGGAATCAGGCTTCCAATATTGAATGGGTTCATCAAGGTGAACAGAGCATTCAACTAAATTTAAACTAAGAACCAATTTAAAAGCATTCTTTTATAAATTGTACTTTATTATTATCTAGCATTAAAATAATAATAATAATGCAAATACTTTATATTTAACGCAGATTAAGCAACAAAATTAACAGATTTGCTACTACCACTTACTCTATTTAGACATTCACTGGCTATGGTTAATATTAAGCCGAATTTCCAACAACAAATTTCAGATGTTTTGCCAAATAGTAATGATATCATGTCAAGAAATTCCTAGAACAAATAGTGCTATAAATCATATGCCATGTGCAATTAACTATACATTTCATTTAGATTTAATAGGCTATTTACTGCATGATCTTATGTCATAAATTATCATAGCTCTATTGAAGTCAATGGAGCCTGTTTATACCAGCTGAATCTCTTCTCCTTACTGTTGGATGATTAATGTTGCTTTTTAATATTCAGTAGGAAAATATGTTGTGATATTGAGAGACATCAAGAAAAGAACAGGCAAATAAACATTAGAACTGCTTTGGGACTTTCCAAGAGATGCTGAAAGCCAACATTTGGCAAGAAAAATAAAAGCACACATCTCATCATAATTGGTTTACAAGATATTCTGATTACTTTATTTGAAAACCTTTAAATTAACTGCCAGGGGAAAAGAGTAGACGGGAAAGAAGTAATTTTGAAAATCAGTCCTGCTTAAAAGTAACCATCAATCACACATGTGAGGTAAGATGACTAATTGCCTAGTCTAAAGATTATTGAAGATCAGACTGATTCTGCACTAACAACCATTCTTAAACACTGGATTACGTAAAATAATCCAGAACCATCCAGTTTAATTACTTGTACTTTTGTCTTTTCAAGAATGTGACAACTTAGTTTGTAAATGGTCTGTCGAATGAAGAACATCAGCTGTTCACATACACCAGCATTAGTTGCTCAGTGTCATGTTCTTTTTCTTCTATTCTAACAGCCTGCTTCACTGTGGTTATATTTCTGAAAAAGACCGAAAACATAATGACCTTTGTAAAATAATTACATGTGATAATTCTGGATTATCTCTTAATTAAACCACAGCTTTGAAACACCCTTTGTGATTCTATCAACAACTGATTGCAGATAATCTTGAGATAAAACAATTAATCTGCTTTCCTTTTGATTGCTTTTCTTGATCCCTTATCTGAAAGCTGTTCCTAACATTATTTGCCTTTATTATCATCTGTCTGTTTGAGTATTTAGACTTTTATTTGTAGATGTTTTCCCATGTTTTCTCATATTTTCAATGGATTTTGCCACCAAAACTCAGGGCAAGGGGTTGGGCACCCTTTCTCTCTGTTTTCACACAAGTAGCACCTCCACAACAGCCACGTGGGGTTTCTCTTGTGTTAAATTCTTAGGCTCCTGCGAACAGTCATATTTTGATATCTCCATTTCAAAGGTCTGCTCTATAGATCCAGTAGTCTCAGTATTCATTGTGACAATAACCAAAGAGCTACTGTCAAGTAGCCAAAAGAGTAGTGGTGGGTTTTGGAAAGGACAGAACTTGTTCAGGAAATTGGAGCTGAAGCGAAATTTAACTTCACAGGATTATTTTAATTGCCCTACTGAATTAATGGAAAACCACACGGAATTACTTAAAACCCCTGGAGATCAATATCATCCCTATTACATTCTATACGACCTAATTTGGGGAAACTGAGCATCTGCCATTGAATTGGCCTTGGTGGACATAAAGGTTTTTGTAATAGTTTAGAAAAACAAGATCTACTTAAGACCTTTTCTGAAGAAGCTTACACATTTATTAGTGCTCTATTTCTCTTTCATTCCTATTAATCTCTGTAAAGATTGTTCAAAAAGGCCAACATTATCCTAATAAGGTTAATCTCTCCCTCTACATTCAATTCGAAAAGGCAGAGGGTCATTTAGAAGAGCTACGTCAGGTCTATCTTTCCAAATTAAATCGTAGCAAGAGTCTAGGGAGTTTTATATCATCCTTTGTGAATATTCTTCTCCAAAATTTTCCCATGGAAAAATAACTGTAACAACTTCAGGCTGTTTCCTGTAAACTATAAAACAATTACAACTGCCATTTGTCTTTCTTTTCATACATTTCATGTTATTTAGAAACATATTAACAGCAAAATAGCAGTTGACTATTAACAGACAAACTGCAGAGCCAAATAAACCATTTTACTAAGAGCTGGAATGTACTGAGCTATAACAACCCAAGGTCAAGACTAGTAAAGAGGAATAGATAGAAATTACGGCTCTATCAGCAGCCATTGGTAGGAAGTAGTTGTCTTACAACTTTTCATTAAAAAATAGTTGTCAAATTGGTTCACGAATTTTCTTGGTGGTTAAAAGGAAATGGAAATATTGTTTACATTGATACAGAATCAATAACACCTACACATTGAAATCTCCCATCTTTGAGGGGTCCCTGGACTTTAATGTAAGTATCTATATTAAGTAATTTGTTCAGATGAGAGTAGTATTTGGTCCAGTATCTTAAAAATCTCTGAAATATATCTGCATTCAGTTACTTTTCTGATGATTATCACCAGGGAATAAAACAGAGGAATCATCATGTTTCAAATTGAATTTCTGCACGTGAAATACCCGAGGAGTTTGCGGACTGCTGAGAATAACTGAGATGTATAACAGCACTGTTAAGTAGATTTATTGTGCATTAAAAGCATTATGTCACCACTGAAAATCAACCTACAATTTTAATGGTATACTAAATTCCTGCAAATATTAAATGCATTATTTCATACCTATGCTTTATGAGCCATGAATGATACCAAAGAAGGTTCACAAGTTTTAAGAAAAAAATTTTGAAAGATGTTTCCAAAACCAAGCCCATTTGTACTATAAAAGGATTTTCACAGTTGTGACTCCTTCTCACATACATACAGACACATACACAATCTTACACAAACAGTAAAAGAACAAAGGGATGAGAATTTTCCAAATCCATAAACTGCCAGCTGATGCTAAGAAAATAGCCTCAGATTTTTATGCAAACTTAGTTCATATTTTAGCTAACTAACACAAATTTACACCTGAAATACACTGGACCTGCCAGTTAGATTATGCACCAGATCGGATTGGCAAACAGACGCCATCTGCCAAACAAATAGGCAAAATTATAAAAATTACCTTAATTCAAATAACAACTCTCATTGCTTTCATTTTTTTCTTTTTTTCAAGAGACACGGTTGGTAATAAGCTAGAAATGCAAGCTAAATCATAAAGTATTCACTATGTCATAGGAAAAGGGACCTCCTGTATCTTGGATGTAAAAGAAAGGAAGGCATTATGTTTATGTCCCAACAGCTAAGTTTCCATGTGTGACAAGAAATAATTTTATTTTGTGGTCAACTATATAAAGTTGCAGTGAAAAAGTCAATATTACATAGCCCTTCAAAAAAAAACACTAAACTGAGTCTTATTAGAGACCTGAGTTTATGCCTGTGCTTGTTTAATCATGATTTTGATATGTTTATTACTAAGTCTTCTAAAAAAATATCATATACAGAACACTATCGATGAACTCCTGATAGGCATAACTTAAGCTACTGCACACAAATCAAATACTCCCAGGTTTAAAATATTTTTTTGGTTTTGTCTGGTAACATAGAGTTTGATCCTGCTGAAGGGTAAACCCATAAATTCTTAAGCTCCTCCCCAGAAAATCATGGTATGGCAGGATACTTTCTGGTTACTCAGTGTGACTTTGGATACTCGACTTGTGAAGGTGAGGTTTACCTTTTTTCCTTGTACAGAACATAACATGCCTTGCAGGACTAGAATTTGCTACTGGTTCCACTTCTCCTCACTAAGTCTTCTCAAACCATTGACTGGGATTTCAGACTGGGATTTCTTCTGAATGACCAAGAGGTATTTGAACGCTGCTGTCTCTTCTAGTTAGCCTGTAAACTCCTTAGAGAAGAGACTGTATCTTGTCTGTGCGTGAAGAGCACCAAACATACTACCCTTACTAAGTAACAAATGATGGCATTTTCCCCTGTCTGTCACTTTGCATAGCAATAGCCTGTCTTTCACTGTGCCTTTCTTGGGCTAGAGGAAGAAAGCCAACATAACCAGTAAACCAAACCTGGGTTATCTAGAAGGTGATCAATATGAAGACCTGTTTAGATTCAGATTGTTACTCCATTCAGACTGTCCCAAACTGATGGTTGATGACTCTTTTTTTTTTCCTAAAAGGTCAGTTGATTGGTTTGTAAGACCACAGTCCAACACCACCAAAATCAATGAGAATACCATAATTTACTTCAGAAAGATGGGAACTGAACTCTGTGAGAAACAGTTATCATGTTGCTTAGCTGTTCTTTTCCCAGCTCCCAAAGAAAATATTTCTCCTTCAAGGATTAAGAATGTGGGCAGATGGTGTAAGTCTAGTGTGTCTACAAATTGTGAGGCTTTAAAAAGAAAGGAGACACAATGACCCACAGGTGGTTCACAGCTCAAAACAGATATCTGGAGGTGTAATACTCTCAAAGTATTCCCTCACAATGGCTCAGAAACTTATATCCAACCCTGCTGCAATTTCAACTCAACATGCATGTATATATATACACACAATTAGCGTTCTACTTGAAATATCTCATATTATAAGCATACTGTGAATTTCCTCTTGTCTCAACAGCCACAACAAAGGAAGTTGCCGAGCAGTACCCTGGTTAGTATTTGGAAAGAATGAGAGAGTGAATGCAAAAAATGCATTGGTTCTATTTTCTAACTTCAGATGGTAAGTAAAGTAGGCTGTGCCATCTGCTGAACAATTTGCCTCCACGTTGTCTCGTCTGCCACTTGTTTAACATGTAATGTTATATGTCACTCTGACAGGAGTGCAACATTAACAGGCCCTAGCAGGGTATGTCTCTCAATGGGATGACAGCCGACGTAGACTCTGCCTCTCAAATGCTGCCAGTTTCATTTCTATCCTCCAGACTCATTTCTCAAGATTATTAATGATAGTTTGAGACTAAGTTTGCAGCACACTAGGTTTAGCTCCTGACAATTACTCCCCGTCCTTTCCAGAAGGGAGGTCTGTGGGTGTTATGACAATATCATTTTATTCTTTTAGTTCACATCTTTTTTTCTCTCTGTTTTTATCACACTCACTCTGTCATCCTCCCTGCCTTTTTATGTGATTTTTTTTTTAATCTGAACATTGCCTCCTAATAAAGAAACCTCAAGCTTCTATGCTCAGCCTCTTTCTCCCTGCCGTCCTTACCCTTGGTGCAGGGTTACACAGAGGAACTGCTGTGGCAGGGTACAGAATTTTTGGATGCCAGGTGGTTGCTCCGAGTTGTGCCTGCTATTAACCCAGAGCACTAAAATAGAGCATGCAGACATGTCATGCAGCACTATGATCCCTCCAGATACTTAAAACAGAAAACTATCTATTATCACTAGCTGTTTACTGGAGCAACTGTCATGGTTGCTAGGTTTATCTCACTTTTGTATGTTCCTACCAGACCAGGGTCTTGCATTAAATTTTAAGGTTTTTCCCCCTTGTAGATCCAGAAGCTGATAAAACTTTCCAATTAATAATAACCACTGATCACTTTGCAAGTCCGGCAGCATATAAAACGTTTCATGTTTTCTCTCTTTGAGAATCAGTGATTTGTGGTCCTGCTAAAATAAGAGTATTTTATATAGTAGTTGGAACAAACCATGGGAGCAACTTCATTAAAAAAACAGTTATAGAGAGGTTATTGAAACAAAAGTAGCCCTAGCGCTGGTAAGGCTTATGAGCTCCAGCACGGCAATGTATTAACATGTCTTTATGGCTTCCAGGCCAGAGCTGGCTTCCATTCAGACAGCTCAGTGTGCAAGCAGATCAAACGCATGACTGTCTGCACCCGTCTGCGCAGACAAAGCCTCAGCTGCTTTCTCTGACTCATCCTGCTTAGGCTGGTTTTGATGCTCCCCAATGAAAACACACTAAAGCCATTAAAAGTATTTATGCATGCTCTCCTAAGGCCCCAAAAGCGAAGTGCTGGTGGTCAGCAGGGCTTCCACCTCTTTTCTTGTTGGAAAGGCTCTGCTAAGTATTCAGACCACGAGCTGAATGCTGATTCGAGTAAATAGCATGCACAAGCGAAAAACCACCAGTGACTGATAAAGACTCAATATTAGCTTTACCAAAGACCGGCTTTTCTTACTGAATTTCTCTTACAAATGGAATTAACTACATTTTTTAACTCACTATATACACAGACCACCACAGCAGGTTTGATCTGGAAGCAGTAGTCAGAAACGAATATTTCACAAATCAGACCCATGGTTGAGACACGCTACCTAATAAAAGCAGTGCATTTTTTGCAGTTCCCAAACTACAAGAAAAGTCAATGGTCTTTATTTTATCAAAAAGGCTCGTTGCCACATGCTGCTATCGTGTCATTTCTGAACAGCAACAAAATGTTCCTTTGTTCTTCCGTTGTGGTATCACCACACCTTATGGAAATGTTTACTAATGTTAAACATGCATCATCTTCTAAGAACTACAGACTAGCAAAAGCATATCAAAGTTGTCCTTGGCTTTCTACATTCTCTTCACTGGACAGAGTCAGGTTTCACGTCAAAGCTGCCAATATTTGCAGGTTTTCAGGTATCTATGGCTAGCATAAAAATGTTTACATAAACCTCTTGATAAAAAGCACGGTATACAACTTTGTTCTTCTGGCACAACAGAGCAATTGGAAGGAAGGATAAGTCTTGGCCAACCAATAGATACCCTTTTTCCACAAGCTGGTCTCAAAGTCTTTAACAGACTTCCTTATGAACTAAGGTCCAGAGCCTTCACTAGCTTCCACCCTGAGTATAAGATGCTTTTTTACATCCTTTTTGTGCCAAAGGCATGCATAAGCACACAACAGGATATCTTTTTTGATAATAATATTTTAAAAACTATTAGAACAATAACTACAAAACAGACTTTAACTATAAATTTAAGTCATTCACATACGATCATACTCTCTTCTCCCCTGGGAAGAAAATTAAAAATGAACTACAGGTCAGATTTTCAGTCTGCAGTTTATGAACATACTCAGATACTGTTGTGAACAAAGTCATATAAAAAATCACAGATAGCATAGTGTTGCCAATGCTTAAAGCTAGACGCAATAAACATAATATTAAATAGCAAGGGTGCATGCTCCCACTACGTCTATACTTTTGCACCTCCCAAGCAGCTGCGTAAAATAAGGAGATCCCCATTTGTTATGATTTTAAATAGCTCGGGATACATTTAGATGAAAGATACAGTGTCAAGATACTGTATTACTGGGTGGTCAGTTCCTAGTTCACTGCTTTTGACATTTAGTTCCTTGATGTCAGCTTCAAAATACGGTTTCATTTATTGGAAGATTTTTGTTACAGTACTTCGCACTGATCTCATGACCTCCCTTGATCTCTAGGAGTCCCGTATTACAATAGGAAGTGGGTAACACTGAGCAAGCAAAGACCGCACAGCACCTCGAACATCACGCTATCAATCAGCAACCTTCACAGGGACTCCTTCTTTCCCAGAAGAAATGAAACAGAGGGTCTTCTTATCTGTGGTTTCTAAAAACTTGGTGGATCTTTGGTACAAGAATAGGGTGCTAACCTCACTGTCTTTTCAAATTCCTAGCCAGATAATTCCATCTTCCTGGCCTACATTCCTCTGGCAGATGCAATCGGCTTTAGTACTGTTTCTCACTGACTATCGTAAACTGCCTTTGAGAGTTGCTCTGAAGTGTTAAATACTGCTTTGTTTTGCTTCAAAGGTGTTTCTGCCATGGGAAAATTATTGCTCTATGACCCTTCTGTATGTTGCAGGAGTGATGGGACATTAAAATATTCTGATAGCCTCAAGAAAAGGTATTAAGGAATACACCAGTATTAATAAAATAGTGAGTGGTGTTCTAAATCTCTCTTTACATCAGAGTTTCTAATGTGACATTGAAATCTATGGAACACACACTGCATGAGCAGACTGCCAGTATTTCCCAGCTTGTTGTACAAGGAATGGGAGTTTTAGAAATATCAAATGAACAACAATTTAACTCAGTGGAATTTTTCTTCACTGCCGGAAATCAGGTCCAAAATACCTTATGTCATATACCCCAAAACTATGCACCCAGATTGAAAGTCTCAGGGAAAAAAATAATAATAATTGCTTGGACAGCTGAGCCTCTTTACATTAGAAAAACAGTCCTGTGGGCTGCAGAACTAATGAGGCCTGGTTTCCTATGGGTTGTGTCTAACGGTCAGATTCCCTGATGTCTAAAAAGGTGCAAGCTCCTGTTTTCCCACATTGAGGTTCTCACTCTCCAGTATGGATTTGCTTTCAACATTTCTCTCCCCAAAGGACTGGGGGAGGGGCAGGATGGGGTAAGCACAATAACAGAGTCTTTTTCCTGTGTCGAGCTGCCTATTTTCAGGCTACTGAGAGGACAGCTATATGCATATTGCTCTTGGTACTATTTAGCCAAAAAAGATCACAAGTGGCAGGAGTGAGATGACAGACAGACAGAAAGACATCACGTAAGCCTCATCACACTAAAAAAGAAGGCAAACTTCATCCATATCCTTGTATTTTCAGCAAATTCGTTCCAAACCCAGCTAGTTTGCGCTCTTCTTCCTTAAGTGTTGTTTCCATTTAGATCGCTATTCTTCATCCTACTGATCACAATAGTATGTGATTCAGGTATGTCCAAGAAAACATCCAATTGCATACGTCAATATGTGTGCTTATGCAAAAGTACTAATGACACAAGAAAGCAGTTGCTAAACTGCATGCTTGACACTTGATAAAGCTATTTTTCTACCCAACTTTAGGTAAACCATTTAGTTTTCTGCAATTTGTAGAGGGCTTTTCATGTTTGGTTTATATGCTTGTACATCAGGTATTTTTTCTCCTCTCTTTTTCCCTCACTTTATATTTTTGTCAGCATTTGATAGTCTTTCTTTAGGTAAGTGCAGTTGTTCTGGGGAAATGCAATTCTTTCAACTTGGTCTATCACTTTAAAAACAAGGTAACAACAATGAAAGATGTAATCAAACTGTTAAACATGGAAACTCAAGGACAGGTTAACCACAAAGATAAAATAAAACCTACCCTGTCAAAATCATGATTTAGACTCTGCTGTTAGAGGCTTCTGAAGTAGTTGTAGGAGTAAATTGTTTTCTCAAATGTTTGAAATCAATTAACTTTAATGAAATGGAACAGCATAATGATTAGTAATCTTGGTACTTTAAAGTAATAGAAAGAACATAAACTTCATAAAGAAACATATTTATTGAGCAATTTTAAATTGAGAATATTTTCAAAATGTAATATCTTAGAAACGGATTGCCTCTCAACCAGTTGAATAATTCAGTCAAAGTCAAGAGCACTTGAGAAAAAAAAATCTATCAAGTGAGCAAGAACAGTTTAATCATATGCTAAACAGAAAGCATGACAAAATTTCTCATTAATGTTAAAGACTAAATTAAACATTAAAAAAGGAAGCATCAGTGTCTCATACATGCCAAAAAACACCTAGACAGACTTGGCCAACTGGGATCAGGAAAAATTTAGAATATTTAACTCTTTTGAAAACAAGCCCTATCTGCATTAGAAAATAATGAGATGTTGCACACTTTGCCGTGGGGACAGCAGTGCTTCATCTCAGCTCTCTTACTATTGAAAATGTCCTGCTTGTTGTCCTCCAAGCTGGAGAGAGAAGTGAGGCTGTTTAGTATCAGTGTTAGAGCTATCACTGAGATGAGTTAACAGAAAACAAAATCCTGTAAACAGAAAAAAAAATCCAATCTCAGTTCAGAAATCACGTTCATGCATTGCCCCTAATCTGAATTATGTAGAAAAAGTCCTAAGTAAAAACAATTTTAAAAAAGAATTAAATCCAGTGTTACTTCTCTGAACTGTGTATTGCTGTGTTTGTTTACAGAGAGTTGAAGTCAGGTACCATTAAACCACACAAGAGGAGAAGACATATGGGTGAAATCAGATCTGCTCTCACTCTGAAATAAGCACTTTCTCTTAACGTTAATTTTGACAGACACGCCTTTGCCATAAAGCTCCAGGTCCAGTATGCATTTAGCTAGCACCGAAGAGAGTGAGCGCTCCATCTCTGCAGTCCGAACACCCAGCTCCAGCCCAAACTATCTTGAGTCCAAATTTAAGGAAAACAAGAACCCTCTCTTGCAAACTAAGAGTGTTGCAAGATGCAGTGACTAGTAAAATTACTGTCTCTAACCCACAGTAAGAAGGTAATTAAAGCTAAGAATTTCCTTTTTCATCTCTGTGCAGGAATTATGGAACAAGGATTAGCAAGTACAGAATCAAACAGAGAGCTGGTAGCTATTCAAATACTTTGGCATGTGTTTGTCATCACCAATTCATCTCAAATACCATTAACTTTGTATGGTTTTTGTGAAGGTCTTATTTGGAAATAAAACCATAGCCTATTTACTAATACTCATTCTTTACCATGCTTTCCTTTTCAAGGTTTCGTAACAAAAAAAATAATTATTGCTCTTCATAATTTTATTTTTTTTAGTGAAGAATAAATGACATAATAACATGAAAAACTCCGGGGTCTTAGGGCTCGATTCTTTTTTTCCATATGCTTATGCAACTCCATTTTGCTTTGGTGGAATTTCTTTGTAGTTACAGCAATGTGCCTGAGCTTATAGTGGGGCCCTATGATTTTTCCAGTTATGAAAGTGTAATATGTGGGTATCTTAATAGGATGCAATGGGTGTGGGTGTTATTCCTTCTGTAATAGACATCTAGCTTTCAAAAAGCTTATGCATCTAATCCTTACTGCAGCACTGGGCTGAAAAACAGATATGCTAGAGGGGTCATTTTTCTTATGCTTCTTTAATATATTCTCGTGTAACATTCTTTGTCCTTGATACATCCTATTCCTCCTACTAATGATGGATTGCATCAGGCACCACTAGCTCTTCTTTGACCAGTTTCAGATGATCTGTGTATTTCAGTCAGTGTCCTGATACCCTCTTGCCTTTCCCAAACTAACCTCTGTATATCCTATTTGGTCTTACTGTGTTTCGTTAAGTTCACCTAAAATGGGGAAGTTTATATGAAAATTTGGTTTTCCTCTGCTGTATGCAAAAACATTTTTAGTGTTTCTCTCCTAAATATTATGCTTTTAAAGGACTGGAGATTACATATCCTGGAGTGAGTACTGCGATCAATTACATTAAGGACCATGAAGAGCCTATCAGTAGATCTGATCATTCTTGCTTCTCAGACAGAATAATTGTCATCATTTGTGCGCTATAAGCATGAAACACATCATCTGGTACAATTATAGAAGCGGCTTAGACAAAATTAACTTATCAATTTGTTTTGTTAACCCTCTTAAATATAATTCTAGGTTGGTCTAGGGTCAGGCTGTATTACTTCTACCCATGTTAACTTTTACTTCACCAGAAAGTAGATTCTTGCTTTCAATACGGATATTACACAAGTTACTGTAGGCCAGCTGGCATACAGTAAACATCCATGAAAAAATGTTTAGTTACATCAAATGTGAGTTGCCTAGCCTTAAGTTAAACTTCTTGCATTCTTGCTTAATTAAATTAAATTAGTCCATGTTTACAGTGACTACTGACAGTGACTGAGCTTCGTGTGACAAATATTCTGTAATAGCCACAACAGTTTGAAGGCACATTTTTGACCCTGCAATTAACTGCAAAGCTTGTGGGGTTTTGTTTGTTTTGTGTTTGTTTGCCTTTTTTTTTAAGGAGAAGCTCAAAAAAATGCAGGTATTGATTTCCCTGTAAGGTGGTCCTGAAATATAAGACCTTCTGTGAGCTTCGAGCACCAAAATGTCCATTCTAAGTCCAGCAAACAAGTTTGTAATCAAAAGTGCTGTCGTCGTTAATGGCTTTGAGATTTGGAATGGAAGCTTTTACATTTCAGGTATACATGCTTAACCTTTTATACTGCCACAAGAACATTAAGCCTTGATGCTTCAAGCTCTGTAAAATCCCACCCCTGCCATTGCACAGACCTGTACTGAAGGAAGGAAAAGCTACAGGACTGTGAGTCAGGTGCGAATTAAGCCCCTGAGAAGCTGAGAGATAACCTACATGAAAAACACCGATTAACCCTTCCAACACCTCTTTAAAAAGGCAGACTTCATCAATTTATAAGCAATATTAAAACTGGAGATTAGTTAAGATTAAAAGATTTCATTTTATAAAACCCCTGCCTAATAAGCAACATGACTCACGAATTTGAAAAAAAAAAAAAAGCAAGTTTCATGCTTCAGTCATTCCTCAACTGAATATTTCAATGGAGCTGACAAATTGTTTGCTTTGCCTTAGCCTGTAAAAGTAGAATCTGCCAGCCGAATGGTTAGCACTGTGACAAAAAGTGCTTAGCAAACAACCCTGAGCCTATTCAAGCAGAGGGAGGTGAGGCTGTTAGAAAAAACAGGGAGGGAGAGGATGCTTTTAGAAAAATCAAATGAACATGCAATAAATCACAGCTGTGACATTGAAGGTAGAGCTGAACATAACCGTGAGAATCCAGTCACCAAAAAAAAATGAAATTAGGACAGAAAAAAACATCCATTACTGATTTTATTTGCTTTGATAAACAAATTGAGGTACAAATTTTTCATTAAAAGCTAACATCATGCAAACCATAACAGTATTATCATTTCAGAAGAAAAAGTTGTTCACTGAGTCTGTGACAGAGAAAACTAATTATTAACATGCAAGATTTATGGACTTTACAAAAGAAAAACCACAACAAAGGTTAAGTGTACATTTTACCCTCATCCCCATGAGACAGCATATGTAGAACCAGATTCTTTGGTTTATACCGACTAGAATCTGCCATTTTTAATATGAACTCAAGGTAACAGAGACCCACATAATTTCAAGAGGCTTGGGATTTATTAAGGGTGCTGGTTGTATGTTTATTTTTCTCCTTTTTTCTGTGTTTAAAACACAGGTAAAAAAACTCACTTAGCTTTCAGAAATTACTGCTTTTATTTTAGATTATATTTTGCAAGAGCAAAAATAAATTTTAGGGTGAGATTCCTCCCCTGCTTGATTACTTGGCTTTGTCCTATCAATCATGATTATGTTCCTGCTGCAATAATTACAGTTTTTAATCAATTTTCAAACAACATTGCTCAGTGGACTGTGAAGTGCAGTTGAAGTCCATCATAAGAGAGGTCATACTGAAAATGACCAGAAATAATGCATTTTGCAGATTGGGAGGAGGGGTTATAAATAGGAATGACAGAGAGATCACCTTCTTATCAGGCTTTAACATTCATTCAGTACAGCACTGAAATAATTACCATTGTGCACTTGACAAACTGAAACATGAATTAGTTCTCAGTTGGATACTCTAGTTGCCATAATAACAGAAGCTCTCCAGGCATTTGGATGGAATATACCTTCCAATAAATTGTATTTTCCTAAACATACAAGAAAGAAACTTCTTTTGCAAAGGCATCCCTGTTATAATTCGATAATGTGACATTGCATGGTAAACAAACAGCTCACTGTTAGCGACTAAGACTTGCTCTGTTCCAGCACTGGTGCTTTAAAGCAGCTTCTCTCTTGGTGCTCTTGATAACACAGCTTCACATTGCCTGAGTGAGGCAGTAGGTTCTAACAGAAAAGTACAGTGTACTTGAGGGGTTTCTTGTGTAACGTGAACAGAGTATGTGTAAAAATATCTTTTGTTGCACAAGGAGATCAGAAACATCATCTGAGGAACCACCATATAAATGCAGACAAGTCCTTGTCCCAAAGAATTTTCCACAATGAAATTTTAGCCACTCAAGTCAATGACAAAACTGTTATCATCTTCAACTGGGACAGGATTTTTTCCTTACAAGCCAAGTAAGTAAAAAATAGGGGCACGCTGTCTGACAAGCAGCAGAAACTGTAAGGCAACAAGATCTGTTGGTTGGGAACAGGCCCTCAAGCATAAGGACCCTTGAGAAGTTTCCTGTTTGAAATAGTATGTTTGTTTATTTTTCCAGGTTTGTCACATATAGGGCTATGTCTTGTTCTGTTTGGATTTTGTTAGTAATCAAAACTTCTCTCTTCAAGAGAGCCTGATTTATTGCCCCCCGCCTCCCTCTGGTTTTCAAAGTACCACCAAGACAGAAATGGCTGGCAGGGGAAATTACTGCCAGAAAAGTACCAACAAAGTAAAGCACTTATTTAAAAAGACATAACTATCTGGACCTTTTCCAGGATTTCAGTATTTCAGACACAGGATATACTGTATCTAATGCATAAAGAGCCGAGTGAATCGTGGTCATTGAACTTTGCATTGAGTGAGACTGCACTCAAAAAAATCCCTTCAGTTCTTCCAGTCAGGTATCCAACTTTGTGAATCCAGTAACCTCTTAGGGCTTAGCTGTACGCACAGAGTTATCATCCCCCCTTGTAGCAGGTCTGCTGTATGTGTTCATAGCAATCATCAATGTTTAATTTAACAGGTGGTTGGAATCTGTACAATCCCTCTTCAGAGGTACGGAACTTGGTTATATCATTCCCAGTGTTGAATTAAAAGTAGAAATGCAACACCAACTGATGCTGTTTATTCAGTATAAGTCAACCTATCATTTCTACAGCTTTCTGAGTCTCTGTGATCTGAAATGTGTGATGCAATTTTACGTTTTAAGTACTACTGCCTTTTCTTGTCATTTAAGGGGCAAAAAGAGAGGCGCATATTAAAAATCTATTAATGCTGCAAGTAAGTAATTTATATAAAAGTTAGAGTTCCATGCCCTTTTATTCTTACTTATAGTCCCCTGAATGAGGCAGAAAAACTAATTACTTTTATTTATACAGTCCCATTAGAGTACTGTACTTTACAGCCAACTAGAAGAAACAAATCACTGCTCTCAGGACTGTGCTGTCTGCAATGAATATAGCCGGGCAAGCAGGGACAAGAGCCAAAGGTAGGAGTGAGGTTATGGGAAGACTAGGGTTAGGGAAGTTCGAGAGATGATCTCTTCATCTTGTCACTTCCTGAGATTCTAAGCAGGAAACGGTCAAGACGGGTGTAACAATTTGGGATTTGCCAAAAAATATCATGTAGTCCTATTCAACCCAAATTTCTGAAAGCCCAAATATTGGTTGGTATTTTTACAATAAGAAATAAAAATGGACAAAGCAGTCAGTTGCAGTGCAGCTTCCCACATTGTCTGACTTTTTTCCCCCTGAAGTAGTAAGACTCGTACCAAGGAATCATGTTAAAAAATAAAAAATAAAAAATCCTGTTTACATTATTAAAAGGCTGCTCTTCCCCTTGTCTTGCCATTGAATGCCTTCTTTTCTGCAGTTTATACTAAATTCAGTTTTAAAAGTCCACATTTCTCTATCATGACACTTTTGTTAGTTAAATCAATTTCTCATCAGAATTCAAATTACAATAGCTTCTGTTCTCATGCCAAATTTCATAGACTTGTTTTCAGAATTTTTTTTTTTCCCTTAGGGTTAGGATGGAAATGGAGATTCTGCACACCCCACCCC